>CATIXY010000077.1:0-49221 GCA_949715475.1 Microchrysa polita
AACTTTTTTATTTGTCCACCAATTTTGACCAAATTTGGCACAAATGTGTTCCTATAGATAGAACAAAAAATGAGGTCATGAGGCTGCCATACAAACCCAAACCACCAAATTAAGCTCTTCTAAGAATTGTTTTTTTATTTGTGCGCTAATTCAAACCAAAACTCACTGAAATGTGTTTTTTTGGAAGCTACAAAATATATGTCAAAGTCGACAGAATCGGACCATTGGATCATTATGCGCCAACCACCCATAACCCCTAAAATTTAGCTAAATTCCAATCAAACCTTATATTAGTGTGTCTATCGAAACTACAAAAAATATGTACAAACAAATATATTCGCACTAAAGGGGGATATTGGCCGCACCCAAAATTAGCCTCGTTATAATTACTAACTGACTCGCGAGCTGTTACTGCTTTGAATAGCAGCAGCAGCGGCAGCATTTCATAGCTTACACATATGCTGGTAATGTTCGCAACTTTTCCACTGCATTGTTCTTGCTTTTAATGACGTCATATGATTGTTTTTGTTGTTTGTTCACACTTTAGTAGGCAGCTTTGAAGTAATTGATCAGCTATTTGGCGGCATACGGATAATATCATTGTGATCATAACCTCTGTTTATATCTATCTCTTTAGTGTTCAATGTGGGAACAAACATAGACAAGATCACAACGTTCAGATAGACGCGAAGATGCAAGACCTGCCGAGTGCATCTATCTGGATGGACCACGCTAGGAGCAGATATTCAGGTTTACTCCACATCATTTCTATTCCAAAAAATGTCGTAGATAACTTTACAGACATGCATACATTCATATTTCCTTATTTAATTTTTTTCAGCATCAGATATACATATTATCATTAGTGTCGATGGCCCGACGTGCGTCGGGCTTTGACCACCTAATGCAAATTAATCACACATTTTAAATTTCCCTCCAAGCCCCCCTCATAAAGCACTCAAATTTATACGGCGCCTATGCATAATTTCCCCTGCACTAACACTAACCAAACTCTTCAGCAAAATTGCTTCAATTCTCTCGCACAATATTACTTCCTTTTCTCTTTTTTCTGAGCACAACATCAACTTGAAACATTTATAATGACGTCGACAATGAAAAATGATAAGGAAAAATTAAGACGAGACTCAATTGCGTATGCTTCAAGTCCTTCGTGTTGGACTTTATGCTGTTTACTCTATCCTCTCTTTACACATTACAGGAATGGGGTAGTGAAATTAATGATTTATTACTCGACAAGAGAGAGCGACATACAATCTGAAGACCTCTTTAAAGATGCTTGGAGGACGAAGGCGCACTATCCTCGTTACTTTATATTTGCTACTTGACGAATAGATGAAGATACATAGTGTGGCAGTGGAGTAGAAGCTAGTAATGTACATACTATAAAGACTTTGAATTGATGCGGAAAGCATCATTCAGATATAAATGACCCAGTGATAAATTGTTTCCAGTCCAATGATAAATGGAATTATTGGGGAAATATTATAGGAGGTCGGTGGTGTATCGTCTGTGCAAATTTAACTATGATGATATATTGTTTGCTTACCGCCACGACAAGATAATTGCAAACCTTCGGTTTTTGACTTGCGGTTGCGGTTAGGCTTGTTTTAGGTAAAATAAAATTATAAAGTTTTCTGAGGACGGTAAATTGTTTGCCAGGTTTCAGTTGATTTTGGTAGATTGTAAAGAACAGTGGCGCAGGCTCGGGAAGAGCTAAGTGCGGCTAAAACCCCTCCCAGGAGAAAAAATGTATTTCCTTGCAGGTTGCAAGAATTCAAAATCTTCGGGCTGAAATCTAAGAACTGAGGCAAGAAAACACGACCTTTAAACAGCAAATTCACAAACTTCAAGCACTTTTTATGATATATATTGAATATAATATTGAATTATTTGAATTACTATTCCCGCAATCTAGTTTGATCTATTACACACTTTTCTAATACAATTAATGTACAGTTGTCACGTTGACATATACTATTACAATATGTAAATCTTCCCACTTCCGAAATAGCCATCCGCGCGATCAGTTCAGTTTTCCTTATATTATTTTGTTATCCGTTTTTAATCAATAAAGTATTACCACTTAAATACCTATTGTTATCAGTATACATAATCGTCAATCTGACCAAGCCTTCCGTCGAATTTTGAATAGATTTCGTACCACACTTCAAATGATGCAATAACACCAACACGTCGAAGAAACCATAAAAAAAATCAACCATCAACCCTAAATTACTAACAATACGTAAAATTGACGTGTTCGCTCACAGTATAATAGGTGTGTTTTTTTTGGTTATCCCGTGTAGGTTTGGGTAACGAAACTTCATATAAAAAAATGACAGGTCGATCAGCTGTAGCAACAGTTTACATTTTAATATTGAATATCTTATTTTTATACTATAAACACTTTTAAATCCATTTCGCAGAATTTTTGAAACTTAATAGTTTAAATCATTAGTTGTATACAAATGAAAACGAAACCAAAAGACGGGAAGGTTTAAAATTAAATACGTTTGGTATGAGTCTGATTTACTAAACTACCAGTCCTTTAAAATTCAGTCGAAAAAGTTTAAAGAAATGCATTTAAACTCAGAAATGCGGTCTCAAGTTTAAAAAATAGACTAAAATTTTGAACAGTGTAGGTTCTTCTTAGAAAAACTTTTTTATTTATGTACCAATTTCAATAAAATTTCACACAAATGTGTTTTCATTGCTGACACACAACCAGCGTTGTGCAAGTAATCTACTCCGAGGTAATCTACATCGTTGTCGACGCGTAGAGTATGTATGCAGACAATTGACCATTTGTCTACGCGAGCGGTGTATAGGCACAATGTAAATAATTAAGAGTTTTGCAGCGAGATGGGGTAGCTCCATTTTTATTTATGTCCTACTCTTTCATTTCAAACTTGCCTCATGTTTAATCGATTTACTCAAACTACAATAAGACCCTGATAATCCAACCATCGAAAATCCGGAATTTGGATAATTCAAATTCGTCTTAAGCCACAATTTCTTTTTATAAATTTTGTTTGTGCGTACGGCTCTATAAGCTTAAGGAAATTGATTTTTCCAATGCGAAATTATTATTTAACTATAAAAAGGCATTTTTTTCCTAGTTGATAGTATTTATAATATACTATCCACTAGGATGACAATTAGTGCATTTCGAAAATTCGGATACAATCCGAAAATCCGGATAGGGTTCGGTCCCAATCAGTGGCGTGCGCAGAAAAATATTTCGGGAGGGGTTTTATGAAAGAGGTTGAAGTTTGAATTTGAATTAATAATTAGTTTTAGCATATCGGTTGAAATATAACGATAGTTTGAATAGGCTGTGACATTTTCTATGAAAAATTCGCTTGCGTGCCGTACGCAAAATAGTATACCACAATTTTGCATGTTCCAAGTAGGCATAGTCGACAAGTAAAATATCATGAACCCACAATTGCAGCTGTTTATAGTCAGTCAAATTCACGGAAATACACCTATGCCTTCATGACAAAGGGGGTACATGAAAAGTTGTGGAATACTCTTTCGCGTACGACAGGCAAGCGAATTTGACATAGAAAATGCCAAAGCCTATTCGGGCTATCTTTATATTTTCAACGACATACTAAAACTCTCTAATATTTATACCCTACACACGTAAAATTGTGTTTTTTTCGTTAACTATTTTGGGTTAATAAATTGTTATTCCCCCACAATCATTTCTTTTATTGTTCGGTTACTAAGCATCAGTAGCGTTTCAATATAGATTGTGTTAAAATGTGTCCAGAGTTTCATAGTACTTTATCATGACTTGAGCTTGCTAGGTAGGCTCTATCTGTCCTCCAGCTCCAATTATTCTAAAGTGCTGCAGAACTTAATTGACAAAAAAAAACCGAGAGACTCCTCTCAGTATCAATCCCAGCTATTGGAAAAAAAAATTTGAAACCAATTTTTTGTGGTACTTGAAGAGTCTTTCGAAAAGCATCTTAGCGCAGTACCATCTCTGTGATACTGAGTTACTTGCTGAATTTTCTAATTTTCCGACTGTTAGAACTATTTTTGTCGGAAACGTCCTGCTTTTGTATTAAACCGATTTGTATCTTATTACATGGAGCAATTTCGGAGGGGGTTTCAACCCCAAAACCCCTACGTGGGTTCGCCACTGGTCCCAATCAACCTGGAATAGCGTCTCTACTACATATGAAAATGATTGCAAAACATACGGGGAGATACACGCTAAACATTAATTTAATTTTGGTATTGCCAAATGAATGGATGGGTTCAGAATCATTAACATGTTTGGCATTTACTGAAAAAAAAAAAATAAATTCAAAACTCTGAACTCAACCAATGCAAATTTTAGGGTGCATTTAAAACAAGATCACACCAGTGACAGTTCATTGTCTTCATTCTTTACATTGTATGCATTGTATACATTGTATACGTTGTCTATGCTGTAACGTAGACTTCCAAAGATTACGCGTAATTGCACAACACTGCACACAACATAAATCGACCAAATCGGACAATGGGGTCGTGGGGCTGCCATACAAACCTAGTTCCCCGAATTAGGTTCTTCTAAGAAAAACTTTTTTATTTTCTCATCAATTTCAATCGGACCATGGGGTCATGAGGCTTTCATACAAACCTAGCTCCCCAAATTAAGTTCTTCTAAGATTTTTTTTTTTATTTATACCCTAATATCAACCAAACTTCACAGAAATGTGTTTTTGTTGATGACACAAAACATATGTATGAATAGATGGAGTCGGACCATGTGGCCATGGGGCACCATACAAACCTAGCGCCCCAAATCAAATTTTTCGAAGAAAAAAAACATTTTTATTTGCACACCAATTTTAAATTTTAGTCTGGCTGGTCTAGCGGTTAGTGCGCGCACCTTCGGTGCACAGGCTCATGAGTTCGAATCTCACCGTGTTCCATGGTGTTTTTCGAACTCACGAGCTTGTGACGGACTATGATCTCACTCAGATGTTAAACGAGTACCCATTTATGGGGATAAATAACACTGCTGAGCGTGATGCTGATCTCATTACCTCAACAAAAAGCAGATAAGATCTTGGAAATCCTGCGGCCTTAGTCCAATGCTGGATTGTCGCGCCTGTTATTTTAATTTTAATCAAACCTCATAAAATTATATTTCTATAGATGCCACATAACAAATGTGAAAAGAAATCAAATCGGACTATGGGGTCGTGGGGCTGCCATACAAACTTAACCCCCAAAATTAGGTTCTTCTAAAAAATTCGGCCGCGCCCGAAATTAGCCTCGGTCTCGTTTTAGACTGTGTTCTCGGCGCCCCCTGAAAGACAACGACCGAGGTGCCTCTTTCGCCACTCCCTCTTCACACTGCTCTGGATAATGTTGTTTCCAAGTTATTAAATAATTTCGAGTTCAAATGGTTTAATTGGTATTACATAATCCAGCACTCCTCGAACTGGTATCAATGTTCTCGTCATCTCATTATTCATTATACATACATCATTTTTATGCAAACATGAATCTAGGTCAAATGACGTTATATCGCCTTTTCCTAGAACGATTTCAGGTCAAAATGCGATGCAATACACTATAACGAGATTCTGGAAGTATTTCTGTAAAAGAACATCCTTTGAGTATGCTCTTCCTCTTTCAGTTCAATGAATACACAAGGCAAATGAATGCATTGCAAACTGGATGGAATTTATTCGAGTGTGTATTTTTAATGCAAGTATACGAGTGCATGCACCCAAAAAAGAAACGAAGAAGACAGCAAAAGAGGGACGCATTCGGATCTAAACCTGTTAAAGCTTTCCGACGATTCAATCAATAGGAACCGATTCAGCTAGCTATAGAGATATTTCAATCGGAACAATCTTTTTTTGATGATAGTGACGCAACACGCATGCTTCATGAATTTATTTTTTTCCTACGTTTATTGACTAAACATTTTTTCACTGAAAATTTTCCGAGACATACAACACTAAAAGCCAACCTCACCCAAAAAAAAAGTTTCGCACTCATTTATTTTAAAAATTACCAATAAATCTGACCCACATTAATGATAAACCTGCAGTACGTGCTGCTTAATTATTTATGTAATTAATGGACATTCTCTTAAAGTCATAAAGAATACAGAGAAATACACTAAAAAAAAAATAAACCCGATTGCGATTCCATTTCCCCAGATGTAAAATCAATCAGTCCGCATATCCATACCACCAACACATAGGTCCACATATAATAAATGCACACTCGTTGTGTACAACCACATACGCTACACGTGAATTTCATTTATGCAAATTCAATTTATAGCTTTTCAAGTAAATTTAATTTAAACTGCTCAAAGTGATTTCGTTGTTTACAATTCCAATCATTAAAATATACTTTTCCTGTCGGACCGGAAAAAATGACCGTCCCCGGAGGGCACTACATTACCGGAAAGCCGATGGTAAAAAATGTATAAATGTATCTGCTGAATCCTGAATATCTTTTACATGAAATGACATGAAATGAGTGTGTATAGTCAGTGAGTTATATTCGTTTGTCCTGATCCCGATGGATGCAATCGTGCCCGTAAAAATAATGCATTGTAAATCACAAAATAATAATGCACCGAAAAAAAGACGGGAAAATTTTATTTCATGTAATTTACATTTGTAATGGATTAATCATTATAGAGATGGATGAATTTTTCCCATATTTTTTTTTCAAGAGAGACGCAAGGATACGTTATGAATGTGAACTTTATTGAACTTTATGCCCAGATTCTGAGTAAGTGATTGTTGTTATACGTTTGGGGTTTGGAATTGAAACCATTTTTACTTTTTTTGTTCGAATTCGGTAATTTATCCGTTATTTTTGAATTATGCTTTCTTTTCTAGATAACAAATGCTTACTCCTATCACCTGCAAAGCTCACACAAGCAAATACAATTTCCCTTTCATCCACTGGGACCACTGGGACTGAACCGGAAATTACTATGTTCAAAATTTCATAAACCTTATGACCGGTAGCACATGGGGCTCAGACTCAACATCATGGTACATACCACCTTGTGAATTTTACACACTGTTCTCTGTCAAAGGATACACAAAACTTACCATCAAACACTTCTGTTTCTTGTTTTGTGTATTTAACTACATAGTACCACCACACAACGGTTACAAACCTTTGGGATTTATCCGTGCGGCGCGGACGTAAACTGAAAACCGCACGTTTTGAGATTACCCAACAATCCCCGTCATTTGAAACCGCCTCCTCCTCTTTCGTACCGGTAAAACTAAATTGAATTTGAATAAATAATGATGTCTAATTATTCATCAGAATACTGTCGGAACGGTAGCCTGGTAGCCGCTGAGATCGAGAGGGCTTAGCCAAAAGAGTCGGAAATCTGAAGGAGTCAAATAGAATGCGAGATGTGATTTAATGGGAGGACGATTAGTTGGGTTCTTACATCCATATATCGTATAGATACGCAAGAGTTGGCAGTTGGCAATCATCCGTGAAAATTCACTTGTTGTCGTCATAACGTGCGTTCGTGGTAAGGATATGCTGGATATTGTAGGTAAGGTATGTATATCTGCACATTCAGTGCCATATTTCATGAGCCACACAAAAGAGAGATGGAGATACAGAAGGTGTTACGTCAATTTTGAACTGCCAGGTGGTATTCATTGGTGGCTCGTTTGTGATTTGAAATGTTGTTTAATGTTATTATGAGATATTCAAAATTTTAGAAAATGCACTGACAAATCTTAAGAACGTCCTGAAACATTTGTTATTAAAATTGTCGGTTTTTCAGCATACGTGGTTCAATTCAAGGCACATTTCACATTTTATATTACGAAATTGGATATCGTTGTTAGTTTACATTTCGATGCGATATCTCTGCCTCGCATTTGAGGAGAATTCGATACTATGGAAAATGTATAACACCGTTCTTACATTTGGAATTTATGACATACATTTCCGATAACAATATTGAGTCTACTCGTATACCGTCAGGATATTAAATAATATATTTCGTGACGATACGCTTCAGATCGTGCCATACAGTCAAGTGATGACGTATTATTGTAGGATGTTGGTAGGTAGTAAAGGAACAAATGTGTATGCATGAATGGCATTTTGACTTAAAAATATGATTGTGAAATGAATTTATTTTGGGGTTTCATATTATTCTATCCGCAGAGCAGTGGCGTAACGTTTAAAAAATATCTTGTGTTCGAAAACGAAATGGGGCCCCCTACACACATAATACTATACTATTAGCAAACATTTTTGAAACGACCACATTTAAGACCACAAAACTTAAGACCGCAACACATTGTGCAAACACAAATTCTGTAAAAAAGTACAAAGTCTGATGAGATTTTTGTGATAGTGTAGTAACTAGGTGATTTCAGATTGCAAAGTGTGGTGAAGAATTTTTTTTTGTTTCTTGTGTTGTTGGGGTGCTGAGCTCGAATCCCCCAAAAATTTCGTTGCGGAACAGGGTCAAAACCGCGAAAAACCCAAAACTATCGGAGTTTTCCCGCTCTTTTGCTTATAACTCCGAAAGTGTACATTTCTCTGAAAACCTGGGCATGAAAATATTAGAGAAAACATAGTTGCGTGTCTAACGCGCTATTAATCATTAAAATATGTTAAGCGGTATTGCTACAATTGAAAGTCATTTTTCTGGCGTTTTTTTTTTTTTGCAATTTTGACCCTGTTCTGCAACGAAGTTTTGATGGGAAGTTACGGATTCAGGTTCCGCACCCCAAAATACATAATGTACCTACAAGAAAACTGTTGCGACCAAAAATGAAAAACCGTTCAATCTCAAAATTTTATTCATAATATGGAACTATGTTAAAAATGGCAATTTTAAATTCTCAATTGTTATAATATCTTTCAACGGACCTATAATATTTATGTCTCGTTAGACGCAAAATTATGTGCTATCTAACATAATCATGGAGAGTTTTTCGCATGAATAAATATTTTCAGAGTTAGGGGCCAAATAACGGAAAAACAGCAAAAATTTTAGGGTTTTTCGCGATTTTGACCCTCTTCCGCAACGAAATGTTGGTATTAATCTCCTGATTCGTGCTCAGCACCCCAAAAAACATTAGAAACAAAAAAAAAATTTATCTCTACCACATTTTGCAATCTGATGTACTAGGTTTATCACCTGGATACTACACTAGGAGTCCACATAATTTAATTAATCGATCGTACTGAACTTTTGTACAAAATTTTATGCAAAAGTTTATTGCTGGATTGTTGTACAAATGCTAGTGCATTCAAATTTGTGTGGGGTTCCTGCAATCATATTTCATTGCCTTAAAATGCATTTTTAAATTTCGCTTTCACACCCCTTATTAATGATGATAAATTTTCATCATCATGTAAATTACGCAGTAAAAATTTTGCTACTCGCATTGCTTTCGCATCATACAAGATTTACCAACCATTTAACCATGAAAAATTTGAGGAATCATTTTTTTGATTAACTTAATTCAGTGCTGAAATTAAATGTCACGATCACAAAGACAAGATGTTCGACCTAAGGCGGATTCTGTTGATCCTCCTCTTATCTAGGCCACTGGATATGAGAGTAAGATTTGCCTTCCAACTACCAATAACAGTTTTTAAGCGAAATAGGGGAGAGTCGGTTATATTCTACCACTTTTTACTTTTCCCTGAATATTTGGTTTATAACGGGACTTGCAATAATCAATAAATATGTAAACTATGCCTTAGGACTTTGACTACCATATGTATGGAAATCAGTTCTATGCCTTTAGTTAAACGTTTTTTAAAATGGCTTTTCGTGGAGGACTTCCTTCAGTACGATTTAGCGGAAAAATCGTTTTAAGAATACCACCAGTATTTAAATCGTACCACTGAATAAAAACCATCATTTTTTTTAAAGAAATTTTATCTTGGGCACCTAAGGTGTAAGATAAAACCAACAAAAAAAACAATTCTAACATAAATAGGCTTCGTCATCTAAAACAGAAGAAAAACAGTACTTGAATATTTCGCCTAATCGGGCTTAGACCAAGCGACTAAATCGTACCAGTAGCATTTACCGAACTCCTAACAGTACGATTTAACGAACTTTACAATTTTTGGAAACATGAACTATCACGTCGTAACTTCAAAACTTGAAAACGGCAACCAAATCAACAATAATTTAACTTAAATTTGTAATCCAATAATGCTAACTGTGCGCTTTTAGCTTACCTTTGTCACGTGTTATTTCCTTAGCATCCAACACGCAAATTAATAAGAAAAATTCACAAAACATGTTTTTCCCTCGCACACATAAGTTTTGACAGATATCACTCGCAACTAGAGAATTCTTTGAAGAAGGCGCTGCGACATGGCTTAGTGTTACCAGTGTGTAAATAATTGCCCATTAAGTGGGAAATTCAGAGGTGGTGCGATTTAAACGGTGCGGTGATACGATTTCGTCGACTCTCCCCTAAGTAAGTTCTATCTCCCAGCAGCCGTATGTATTTTCAAAGCTGGTCATCGGCTTATTTACCGACCCGCACGCCAGTGTGATTTTTCTTTAGCTTATTGAATGATTGGAAGTTTTGCTGATTCCTTATTGTGAACCGCATTTTAAAATTCTTAGGGGTCCACCTTAGCGAAATCCACCTTTTCAACTACTAAGAATGACAGGTTTAGGCCGAGTGCATTTTTACGCTGAGTGCTTAACTCTCGTACAATTTCAACAGAACAGAAGTTAAAATAATAAATAAATAATATTTAAATAATTAAAATATTCCGAATTTAATTTATGCGGGCCAAGCCGGGCAATTACCCAGGACCTCGGACTTGCCGGCGCCTCCCACCGTCCCACCTCACCCCAGCACTAAAATGGCCCTTGAAACTGTCGCTTAAAGCTGTAGCAAAGAAGAGCACTTCTAACTTCTTCTTGCTCAACAGCTCCTATATTCCAATGACCCAAATTTGCTACCCTGCGTAACTACGCTAGGGGGCCCCTGATGGTTGCGGGCCAGTGTTCCACCGAACACATGGAACACCGTACTTTACGCCACTGCCGCAGAGGTAAGCGCTTCTCAAGAAGCAGTATAGAAGCACCTGAGAAACAGTTTAGAAGCGTTTGTCGTGAAGCTGATACCGAGCGTCCCACATGAGTCTAGCTGAAAAGTTAGTTAAGGAAACTTGTATGCTCGGTTTAAAGTTTTTTTTTTGGTTTTTGAAAGGATTGCATCCCCGGAAGAGCAATTAGGAATGGAGATGGAGCACTCGTCAACTGTCAAAATTTTTCTCTATGGAACTGCTTCCCAAGAAACGCAATTGCGGAAGAAGAGGAAGCGCTGCAAAACTGCTCCAGTGAACCGCTACCCTAAAGGTGCAATTGCAAATAAAGAGGAATCACGGCAAATCTGCGGAGAAGCGCTACATAGAGCACTATTGCGAATGAAGAGGAAGCGCTAAAAAGCTGCTTCTGGTGAAAGCGCTTCCATTTTTCCAATTGGGATGTATGTGTAAAATTTACTAATTGTATTCAAATGTATATTCCTATTTCCCTGATAGTGGCAGCCATAAGAAACTGCAGAAATAACTTTTTCCTTAAAGTTCGCCAATCTGTAATTAACGATAAAGAGCTTATTGGCAAAAAAATCAAAGCAGAAAACACATTATGGCCGGGTTTCTGATAGCTCTTATTCAGTACCTGTCGGCTGATTAGTCTTATCGCGTAGAGAAGACACACACCATATTTAGAAAGCTTTTCCATTGTATTGAATGGAATTTTTGTTTATTTTGCATAGCTACGCCATATTTTGCTTGTTTAAGCCATCATCTTAGATTGAGAAAATCATTCCGCACTTTCATCCAACAGCGTAAATAAGCAAAAGATAACATAACTATGCAAAATTAACAAAAAATCAATTCAATATAATGGAGAAGCTTTTTGAATATTGTGTGTCTTCTCTGGGCGATAAGACTAACCATTCTATAAGATCTACGAGAGAATGGGCCTTTATGTATCAAACATTTGATGAAAAGTTGTGCACTATCTAATTATAGTTCGTCGAAAGCAAAATGTTCACAAGTACCAGCTTTAAGTAGTGCTCACATGAATGCGGTAGCGAATTTTCTGCCGCGGATTTTCCATCGCGGTGCGAATAATTCGCAGAGTAATGTCAGTTCACAGCTGATATCATGCAATATCCTTAAAAAAGGTAGTAGAGAGATAGGCTGTCATATTTAAGGAATGGGATTAAACAGTACTCGAAATATATAGTCATTATAACAACTCAAATACAACAATGCAATGGACCCGAAAAAGAAGATAAATGCTCTCTGTCCCGGGCGGAATAAACTTTGAAGTGGATAATGAGCTTGGGCAAAATCATAAGTTCATCATAGTTTCTTTTTCACAACAGTTTCCAACTTTTTATCAGGATTTGTGTTTTATTCTTTTGTGTGCAATTAACTTCAAATTAAAAACAATAAAAGAAAAGCTTTGAAGGGCAAGAAACGGACACAAGGTGCAGGCGCGCACAGAGGATTTACGGGGCCCGGGGCATATAAATAAAAGTGGCCCCTTTGAGAAAAAGAACTCTGGAAACTCTATAAATGTTGTTCCTACTACAGGATGCCAGGATGCTGGTACCTGAGAGAGCGGCATTAGGGTAGATGGATAGGGCGCTCGTCTTCGAATCATAGGTTCGCGGGATCGAATCTCATTGTAGGCGCAGGTAATTTTCTATGCTTAAACATCACTAACACCTATAGAGGTCAATGATGCGCTGCGTGAGCATTTTTATCAAAAAAAAAAAAAAAAAAAAACAATTGATGAAATCATTAATTTAATAAACGTTACAATAAGAACGCTATTCTCAATGTAAGAATGCAAACAGTCAAAGTAAAGGGTTTTCCAATAGGGACGCTTGATCTTTGAAATGAAAAAAAAAATACATGTAGGAGAGATATTTGCGAATTTTTTTTTTTATTTGAAAGGTCCATCGACCCCATTACATATGGAATATGACATCATTCAAATGACCGCCACGCCCAACTAACAAACTCTTGAGAGCTAGGCTCTTGGGAAGTGGAATAAGCTCTCATAAGACTCTAGTAAGGCTCTTACAACTCTTATAGTGTAGATCTAGTAGCAAGTTTCAAATAAACTCTTTAAGTACATTTATTATAAGATTATTACTCTTCGAGAGTCGTATTCTTGTTACAAGTTCATATTTTGTTGCCTTGGACTCTCATAGAGTCTTTGTAGTGAGAGTTTAACTCTTCAGGACTTAAACTCTTATAAAAATGTTCTTACAAGAGGTTTATTCTTATGAGTCTTATAATGAGAGCTTTATAAATGCTTTAGTCTTTAACATCTTATTACAATACTTTTGTAAGAACACCTATAAGAAGAGTGTTGTGAGTGCACGATTGATTTCATAGAAGCTAAGCAATCTGTCACTATAATCACACAAGAAATTTAACGCAGCATAACCGACCCGGATTATATATAGCAACTTTTTTTCGACGAAGAAAATGGTCGGAATAATATAGTCGACTCAATGAGCGTAACAAAATTCACTGGAAAAACCATGGAAAAACACTAAAAATGCTATAAGAATTACCTGCCACCGAATCCTTCTCCGCTGGATATAGTAATTACCACTTTCTGTTAGTTTTGTTAAATATGGAACACACACTTATGCGACGCACAGAAATAATAAATAAACGTCAAATTTACGCTCATACTGAAACTTATGCTCTCTTATGGAGAATAGAATCCTTATTGTGAGACTTTAAGTTTCATAAGGAGAGTTTAATTTTATTGAATAGAGCTTAATTCTCATAGTGAGACTTTAGTTATTATAAAAAGAGCCATCCTCTTGAAATAAGAGATTTAGACTAACATGAAGAATTTAGTTATAGTAAAAAGAGCCGCCCTCCTGTTATCAGAGTTCTGGCTTTGTATGAAGATTTAATGGATAGATGCCATCTTTTTTTCAGACAAAATTGCATTAGGGGAAAATTAAATTTGAATTTATGAGTGATTATGTGTTATTGCATATACCAAATTGAAAGGATTGTGATTTTTTAAACTGACGAATGTTATTCAATTAAGTTTTATACAAGATATCATCGTTAGATAATAATTATATTTCCAGAAAAACTTATAAAAAAATTAAAAATAGATTATTTTCAGAGGGCTTTGTCATTTTTCGAAGCAAAATAGTTATATTCAACAATAAAATTTTGATCGCATTAAAATGTTGACTCATATTTGTGGGAAAATCATCGTTTGACAAGTTAATATATCCCTCATTCAAAAATGTTGTCTAAGTTGTTGTCGAAATAATAACACACGAAAACAGAAGTTCTCGTAAGGTCGTATATTTACATTTGACAAACAAAGACAGCTTATGTTTCAATATCACATTCACTCTTTCTAGCTTCACTTATAATGAGAGCTTGTAACCCTTTATGAGACTCTTACAAGAGTAGACTCTTACTCTGATAAGAAGCCTTAAAATCTTCTTATAAGACATGTGTAATTCTTATAAACAGAGTTGAAGTTTAGCTATAAGATCAATTTAACTCTTGTAAAGTGGTTCATTTAATACTTATAAGACTCTTATAAGATTCTTATAGTACTCTTCAAGAGTTAAATTTCAAGAGTTGATGTCTTGATGTTGGCTCTTATAAGAGTCTTGTAGACTGTTATAAGAGCAAAATTGTTAGTTGGGCGGCTTCGGTTGGTGGCGCGCACACGAAAGGTCCAATTTTCGATGACTCTGGCGCACAAATCGGGCTGTATTTGATCGATGGCGTGGCGTATGTTAACTTTGAGGGCATCGGTGGTTTGCGGTTTGTTGGCATAGACCTGCGACTTAAGAAAACCCCACAAGAAAAAGTCCAGCGGGGTCAAATCGCACGATCTCGGTGGCCAGTTCACGTCGCCTCCGCGCGAGATGACCATGCCCGTAAATTGCTCGTGCAGAACATCCATCGTAGCGTGTGCTGTGTGGCACGTAGCGCCGTCCTGTTGAAACCACATGTTGTGCAGATCCATATTCTCGATTTCAGGCCAAAAGAAGTTGGTTATCATCGACCGGTATCGCTCACCATTGACGGTGATTTGTGCGCCAGAGTCATCGAAAATTGGACCTTTCGTGTGCGCGCCACCAACCGAAGCCGTGGCGGTCATTTGAATGATGTCATATTCCATATGTAATGGGGTCGATGGACCTTTCAAATAAAAAAAAAAATTCGCAAATATCTCTCCTACATGTATTTTTTTTTCATTTCAAAGATCAAGCGTCCCTATTGGAAAACCCTTTAGCTCTTAGCAAAGTTATTTTAAGTACGATGTTCTTAATTTTAGTAGAAAAACTGTAACGTCAAAATCATGTTTCAAAATACATACTTGGTTTAAGATCGATCCACACTTTTTAGTCATCAGTCGCAGTCACAGTAATTTCTCATACAAATTGAAAGAGTGTCAGTCAATCAATTAACTTGTATGGAAAGTGACTGTGACTGATGACTGAAAAGTGTGGATCGACCTTCAGGAGTGTTTTCGATTGATTTTACTCTACTTTTTTTCTCAGTGTAGGGGGCCCACTCCAAGAGTTGGCGAGAGGGCCCAGAGTGAAGTTGTTCCGTCACTGCTGATGGCATTGCAAAAATCGAAATTCTTGTCTCTTCATAAACGAGTGTGCACTGATCCATAGGAGAACAAAAGTCTAAAACCAAACCAGTAGAAAACGTTGAGAAATTCTGCTAGTTCGAGAGCATAGTTACAGATAAGACTACAATGAGTTAACAACAATCAGAGAGAGACTTGAATAAATATAAGTTTATGGAAACTAAATAAGAAATAGTCATTTAAAGGGGATCCATCGTTTTCAGTTTCTTGGTTAACACTTTCTCTATAAAACACACATAGTTCGAGGACACTCAGATTTTAAGAGAATACCGATTAATTAGATAAATTTCGGCAGAGTGTGCTATTGATCTCAACACTTAAAATATATCAAGATCAGTGCCAATTTTAGATTTAGCAATTTTAATTGAAAAAAGTAGGTGAAGGGAAATCCTATAAGGTCCTAGAAATGCTTTGAATAACGCAAAACAAGATACATAAATAGATATTTAAATAAAATTTATCTGACATCAAATCGTGTAATAATTTTGCAGACGTACGCGCACTACGAGACCACTGTCCCTGCGGGGCCCTCTCCAACGCGGGGCCCGGGGCAAATTGCCCCTTTTGCCCCACCCTCTGTGCGCGCCTGACAAGGTGTGTGGGGTCCACAACCTTGAAATGGCGATCAAACTACTTGCTCCATCACCAAATAAATACGATGACCGTGCATTTAGTTAGTTCATAATTGATTGAGAACTAAAGAAAATCAGACAGAAGTACGATAAAATCCATAATAAGGTCCACAAGGCTAACCGACAATCACATTATCACTATGGCGAAAAAAAGTTTCCTTGGCATTATCGATGCTTTTCGCGGGAAGAATTTGAAATATTTCATTCCGAAAAGTCAACGGACTACAAGAAATAAAGTAATTTTAGTGAATACATTCGAAGGTTCCTTTGCGATCGCAAAAAATATGGACGAAGCGATCAATTTTTGAAAGAGATAGCCCTTGGTCGAGACAAAAGAATGAAAAATATGATGAGAAATAATAAAAGAAACTAAATGCTTTTCGAATTAGAGCATGAAGTTTGAACTAATATTCTATAGTGGACGAAAACGGATTGATTTCGCCGTACGTTTTCAGAAATCACCGAAAAGTGTTCACAGTGCACTGTTTGTAATTTCATATGACAACCGACAATAATATTTTGCCTATAAATCGTTCTAAGTTTAAAAATGTGCTGGTGCAGTCATCGATAGTAATTTGCAACATATTTCGTCACTTCAAACTGACCGTCCATTCTCTTATCATGGAGAAAGAACATTGGCAAACACACGAAACTGAACAATTTGGTCGGGTGTCAGTTAAAATTTTGGAGTGAGCCGAAATGTGCTGAATAGGGGAATTTAGATTTGAGACCTGGGTGCTTATACGTTTTCATTTAAAAAAAGTCAAGGTTTCATACACAGAAAGAAAAAAGTAGACCGGTTATCTAAAAAGTAGTTGATATCAACTAAAGTTCGTCTTTGATTTTCAGCCTTTGATTCTATGTAGTTCAAACAGCTATGACAATATGGACACATTTTCTATTCGACATTGGTTAAAACTTCTACTATATTTGCAAATTCAATTAATTCATTTGTAAGGGCAGCTATTAATTATCTATAAATTGACCAATGTTAGATAGCTAAATCGTGTTGAAGAAAAGTTTTACTACTTCACGGAAATATGAACGATTGTTTGTAGTTATATTTTATATTCTAATAGTACAATCAACAACTTTTGTGGAAGAATTGAAAAAACTTTTTTTTCTAATCTTGCGTGGTTATATGAACGAATTTAATAGTATTTCAGCTGCGAAGATTAGAGAAATCAACTATTTCTTTGATAAAACTATCTAAATTTGTGTTAACTACTTTACATTAGATAAAAAATCTAAATCCTTTTTTTCAGTGTAGAAAACACGCATAGCGTATTTTCAATGTGTCAATTTGTATGGGAATTGAAATGTTTTCGGGCTGTTTTCATACGAAAACATGAAAATAGCCCCAAATTACATGATTTCCGTCACTGTGAACATATTATAAAACTAGTTTGAATTAAATTAGTTGAAATGTACTTATTATTTTGTCCAGCCTTTTTTAGTCATCTCATACTTTTTTAAGGAAAATTAAACTTATTATTTATTTTAAACAGGTTATGTACATATTATTTAACTCCTCTCCAATTAGGTAACAAAATATTATCAAACGATTTTTATTTACTTTAATAACCGCTTTGGTACAGGGTGTTAAGAAAATCTTATATGGGTGTGTTTATTTTGTTGGCCATATGTGTATATCAGAGTGAAAGTTATTATGCAAAAAAGAAAACATACAATTTCATACAATACAAATTTACCTACCTTACCTTGCCTAATTTACTACGCAAAAATGTCAAAACTAGATAGAGCGCGGCAGAAACACTAAGATAATTTTGGTCGTTGATTCCAAATTTCAAAAACAAGAAACATTTGTTTTGGGTTGCCCGCCTCAAAATGGTACCCCGATTTACGAGGTAAAATATTCGTAGAATCGGCGCGGCAGAATATCTTAAGTAATTTTGGGACGCTAATTCCAATTATAGTTGTACTGGATTGCATGTTTCCACATATGTTACATCTTTCACTCATCCATCAATACCTATACAACAGTTAATTCGAAACTTAAATGCTCCGTAAATACCATTCAAAATCTTAATAATTTTCGGGTACGCCAACACCGAGTTCTACAACACTGCCACATGTTGGAATAAAACGAGACCGAGGCTAGTTTTGGGCGCGTCGAAAATTTGAATACCATTGAATTTTGAATTTTGAATTTTGTGTTGGTTTGTTTGACAGCCCCATGACGCCATGGTCCGATTGCATCTCTCCGACATATATAAAGCGACCATTAAAAAGAAACTTGTAGATATACAAAATCTCTCCCCGATAGCTTCAAAACTGAGGGACTAGTTTGCAAAGAAACAGAACGACAGACAGAAAAAGAGACGAACATCACTCAATCGATGTCTCGCATCACACTGATCAATTATATACTTTCTGCTTCCTTCTGTGCGTTGCAAACTTCATGACGAAGTTAATATACTCTTTCACATCTTTCACATAGTGATGGGTAATGACATTAGGCAGCCAAATATTCGCGGAGGAAAAAATGCTGCAAAACTGACGGATATTCATGTTTTTGTGAAGTGAACATCTTCATACAACGCAGTATGTTACAATTTTGACGGCGCGAAAAATTCGTCGCAGATAATTCGCTGACACGGCGGTGTCAGGGACGTTTTAGGCTCTCTAATTCCCACAGGTGTGATATGTGTTTTGTATTTGAGTACTGAGATTTTGTGGCCGATAATTTTGAAACTGGTAATTTTAAGTTCGTGGATTTTGAATTTAATTACCATTTTGAACAAACGTGTAAAATTCAAGAAAAAAATTAGATCCCGGTACGGTTAATCGATGTTCGGTTAATCGACACTCTACTGTACTCTCTAAGTGCATTCGGGCATGAAATGTTTCACAAGGCTTCCCAAAGATGAAGTTTCCGCATTCAGTAGCTACAAAATTTAATTACAAATTAATCTCTTTGAAAAATCATCTCATTTATGACGATTTACATACAAAAAGATTTTTTTAACAACAATTCATACGAATGCGTCGCTTATCTAATGCAATCAAATTATTACTCAAACAAATGAATTACCTAATTAATTTCACATTACAACCCACTAATCCTATTGAATATTTATATCCACATATACACACCACAGCTCGAGTCGTTGAATTAATTTCGAAATTATTATAAATTGTACAAATTACCTGGCGTAAAGGGGTCTAACTCTTACCTAACGTCTAATACTTGTGTGTATGTGCACTTAGAGGCTATTATCATCCGCAAAGATGTGCATGCTTAATTCAATGTCTTTTCACTTTATCAGACTTAGCGAAGCTAAGAACATTTCAGAGAGGGACGCTCGCCACCGCGACTACCCTTTGATTAAATTCTTCGGAGCATAGAATGTGAATATATAGCTCAAGAAGTCGTCGTCTTCGACCACCATTTCCTCCTCCACCACGCGACGCGGGCTTACTCTGCTCTACATCACATTCAAGACGGCTAAGCGTTTAGTAAGGCAGTCATTTGTCTGGAATAAATTTGCATGAATAGAAAGCCATTAGATGAGTTTGTTGAATCGGTCTCTTAAGTCTTTGAATTATATTCACCCGAAGCTGTTAAGTGTTTTCTCCCTGGTAGTCGACGGACCTTTTTTTTTTGTCTTGTGCATATTATTATGAATTTTATTTTAAATGTTACACGCCTGTGAATGAATTTAATCGTATCGGAGCAGTGGAAAGACCCCCCGGAACAACCGCGTCAACGCGACGCACTTTTTCGTCAAACTTGTACATACTCGTACATAACTTATTTGAATAAAAATGTAATTATGGGAAATATTTTTGATAATTTTATGGTCGGTGAATTTTCAAGGATTTTTTTTCCAGAAGGAATGTATGCACACGAATTGTGGCACCTGTTAGCGTTTTAAGGATAAAGGAATGGATGGTGAAGGAGTGGATATTAGTTTCAGGGTTTCAATTCACTATAATTTCATTAAAGAGGCTCACTAAAATGATAATGGTGTAAACATCGATACAAAAATTATAAAATAAAGTTTGCTGGATTGCATTGGGTGAAGTTTATAATTTCTTCAAATCTGGCACTGGACTTTATTGAAATGTAAAAAATACAAAAAAGCAGTACAGCCCAAGTCCATAATTTTCTAAAATAACTCACGAATTCCTTAGAGTGCGAATTTAATTAAAATTCAATAAAATGTGATACAATTTCCAAAAAAAAAGTGCTTCATCCTTTTCTGTTTTTTTTTTTCTTTCTAAATGAAACGAGTCCATAAAAGTCGATGACCATCACTCTCTATTTTTTATCTTTACTCGTATCTATGCTCAAAGAAAATCTACCACATCACCGTGTCGTCCATACTTACCTCCTTCAGAAGTCGACAACACCATCCAAGCATCTTCAGTCTTCACCCGGACCATAGTTAATGGCAATAATGATAAGCGAACTGGAAAAAAGAAAATCGACAAAGAATTTACGTTATTAAGCCATTACCTAGGACAAAGGTTATATAGGAAGCCGATGATAATGTCCAATGTACGGAATGATGATAGCCATGCGGATTACCATCGATATCAATGTTCTTGGCGTTATCATCATCATTATCGTCATCAAAGCAACGGCCGGCGCGGTGTTGCAGCGGCAAATACATAGAAGAAGAGACAGGCACACATCAACGTGAGAATCTTATACCGGAACATATCTTTCATCTTCTTAGGAGTCCCATAATGAGTTAAAATGCGATTGTCACGTCTGACTTGAATGCTGGACATTTTCTATGACTCGGACCATGTTCAGCTCAGGTGATGGAGACTTGCGACTGGAACAGATTTGAAACACAATCCCATATAACCTCTTTCATGGAATTCGGTCATAAAAATATAAGCACCCATAGAAGCTGGCTCGGCTCATCCTCATACTGATTATTGCGTGTTGGGTCATTTCCGTGCCTTTCGCAAAAGTCAGACCAGAAATAAGTTTTGTGAGTTAGTCATTGAATTGCTCATAATGGTTGGTCTTTGGCTGATATTTATTTGACAGTTTGGTTAAATTTGCATCTAAATGTTTTGGAATTGTCTGTTCGATTTGCTTTGGTAACAATGGATTCGTGGGCTTGACGAAGATTCATCCGTTGATAATAGGAAATACGTTTGGACCGTTTCTTTGATTCCTGGTAGTAATTATCGATTATGGACTAAAGCTAATACGATTTTTGCGAAATTTAATGTTTTCTCAGAAGGTAGTGATGCTATTTTTTTTACGTTAATTGATGAATAAATTGTTTTCCTTGCGATCATGCGACTAAATTCCTTTTGCATGAGAACCATTAAAAAATTGTGTACTGATTTCTGAACAAAAGAAAGGCAGTGAGCTCCGAAAATACCATACAATACCTAACACCTTTTCTAAAAAAAAAACCAAGAAGAAACTAGGGGAGAACATTTTACCTTTTGGGAGTCGGGTTTCTATGGCATACTGGTAGTTATCGAATTATATCCGTAATGTTTTTAATGTAATATTTTTTTACTAGACATGCTCTACATGCAGATGCGTACAAGGTCCTATTTTTGATAATTGAAAATTTTAAAATTGATCATTAAGGATTAAACGTTTAATTTCATGGATTTGAGTGATGTTTGTGGGACCATCAACAAAAAGATATGATACACAATAAAACAAGTTGGAAAGGTTTCCGACAAAGAAATATGCACAGGCTGCAGAAAAGAATGGAAATCACTTTTGAGCATTCAAACAAATTAGACAATAAGTCCACCGTGCGAACAGAAGTTGGACAACTTGTGTGAGTTCAAAAAACCTTCACTTACATTGACTATAGTCCGATCGAAATACATATCAACATAAACTTTTTAATAATGAAGAGTAATTAACCGAACGGGTTTTTCATTTGTTTTGTATATTGCAATCAAGGGGATCAATCCCACCCCCCACCCCCTTCGGTCACACATTTTTTATTATTACTTTAGAAATATGTAAAACAAAGCAAAACTAACATTGGATCTGGAGTTTCGCACAGACAAGCTCTACTGAAGTAATCTAGAAGTGCTGGTAGAGAAATTGAATGTAAGCACTGATTGAAAATTTGTTGCCGGAAAATCTTAATGTTCGGTTCAAAAATTTAAAAATAATGTGGAACACGAAGTGCTTTTCCACAGAAGCGCAATTCCCAATGGGGAAATATACAATACAGAAGATTATAAAGAGTGGAAAGCTAATGCAAACGAAGATAAAACTCTGCAAAACTGCTTCCAGTTTTCCAGCATCCTTTATTCATTGAGTTTATCAATATTATTTTTTTTTTAAATTAAAATTTGACGAAAGGTTTTATCGTATATCACTTTGGCTGCCAATGCATCACCGGTGAACATGGCATAGGTCATTCCCCAGGGGCCAGTGCATCACCGGTGAACACGGCACAATTTATTCCTCAGGGGCCAAAGCAAAATTTTCCTGTTCCAAATATTTCCCGCCGGAAATATTTTGTACACATATTTTTATGCGTAAAAAAGCCATATTCAAGTGGTTTCCCGACCGTGTTCACCGGTGATGCATTGGCACTGCGAAAGTATATGTCATTATTATAAACACAAGTGCATCACCCGTGAACACTTGATTATCTAGACAGATTGCGGTACAGTTGATTTCTAGATTTCGAAGAAATACATCGTGAGTGAAAATGAATTCACAAGGAATAAGAGAAATGTTTCAAAATTATTTTTCGGAAAGTGAAGATTTCCTTCTGCTGAAGAAAGCTCTTCCGAAGAAAGTTTAGATAGTGAAGTCCCGATGAATAACGATGCAGTTAATTGTTCGAGGAACTGTCGGATTGGATTTCGTCGGCTACCGGAGAGAGTTTAGTGAAGCTCGATAGTTTGATTATTTCACGTAGAGAAGCTAGTGGAGTAGCACTTCAAAACAAAATTCCTTTTGAAATATACCGACTCCTTCTGACGGATGAGATTTTAGAAATTACGATTGAATAGGAATAATCGCCTAAGTTTGTGGAAGGACACCGACTGGACTGAATTTTTGAAATTCCTAGGACTGATGATATACATACATGGCTCTCGTCAAGTACCCAGCAATGACATATCTTTGATAATCAATTCGTTGTTAACACTATGTCCCGTAACAGCTTTCAGATTCTCCTAAGATTTTTACATTTCGCCGTCAACGAAGATAGTGGTTCGAATTCTTCAAAAACCTATAAAGTAGGCAGAATTATTGAAGAGCTGCTTTACAATTTTAAAGTGAAAGCATGATACCCTTTCGTGGACGCTTGGGAGTTCGTCAATATCTTTCTGGCAAAGCCCATAAATACGGGATAAAATCCTTACAGATACTGAGGGATATACATTTAACATAAAACTCTACACAGGAAAATCAGACACAATAACTGGACGCTCTCTGTCTTGTAATGTTTGTCTGCATTGGAAATTGGAAAACCACAAGAGAGGTGAACCATATATGTGCCTGAAACATTTTCAAGATTTTCATTAAACCTGAACTAAGCTTGTGAACCATCATTTGTTTGTTTTTTTTTTTTTATTATAGAACCATGAATATGTTTTAATAATTTTTTTAATGTTTACCTTTCTACTAATAAAAATAAGAAAAGAAAAGATTTTTTTTTGCTTTTATGGAGTTACGCACTTTGAAGGTATTATTCTGGTACTTGGCAAATATGCGAGTTTTTTTCCAATTGAAGTGTGATGCAAAAAACAGTTACTGAAAGTATTCTGCCAGTTTTATTATAATATTTTGTTTTTCAAACCCGTAAGGACAACAAATTTAAAAATCTAACTATGCATCACCGTGTTCACCGGTGATGCATTGGCAGCCAAAGTGATATAGAAGGGTTATTCGCAATTTTATTCAATTTAATACGAACTATCAAAGCTATAACCAGGAATATTTTTTTTAACAAAATCTTCTATAAAAAATGGTATAGAAACTTCTAAAATTCAAAGATAGGCTTATGCAGTAATTCGAAAATAAACAAACAAACAAACGGAATTTTGCGGTATCTTAGCGCTCGTGAAGATCTCTCAGGGGTTTCGCGAAGATATCAGAAAATAGGAAAAATATAGAAAGAGCTTTTGACAACAAAAACCAAACAATCTATACGAAAAAACGTTTACATTTTTACAATTCGCTACACTGCACCAGAAATCAACTTAACTGTAAAATATTTGACCGATTTTATTTTACAGCGTTCTACTATCTGGAATAGAAAAGGCATACCTCGATTTAGGACGCTAATTGGTTCCAGGAAAATGCGTCCTAAGTCAAAAATATTTTAACTATGTAGAATAACCATATCGCACGTAGGTACTCCAAATTCGTCACTTTTCAGTTGTTGATACAATTTTATAAGGACAAGAGCTATTTAAAGTATAAATTATGTTCAGTTCAACAGCAATTTGCTGAATATTCTTCAAATCTTCCTTTGGTATGGTCTCTTATTCTGAACTGAGGGAGAGCTCGGGCCTATTTTCTTTTTATTCTTAATCTTATTTAAACACTGGTGATGGAATGGCGGAAAATAAAGGTTGATTCCAAATTGACGACTCAACTCTCAACTGCTGAAATTTAGAATTTTGCTAATATCTACGATCTCCGGTATCAAACTTACAATGTATGCTTAAAATTTCCTTTTTAAGTAATTTCTCATTATACCCTTCGCTTACTAAGCGAAAAGGGTATATTAACTTTGTCATGAAGTTTGTAACGCATTGAAGGAAGCATCTCCGACCATACAAAATATGTATATATATGATCAGCGTGACGAGCTGAGTTGATTGGACGATGTCCGTCTGTCCGTCTGTCTGTCTGTCTGTTGCGACGCGTTTTGCTCGGCCAGTTTAAAAGCTATGGAGCTGAAATTTTGCACAAAGCCTTCTTTTTGTTGCAGGCAGTTTGTATGTTTGAATCGGTAAAATCCGACAAGGGGGTCGTGGGGCTGCCATACAAACCTACTCCCCAAAATTAGGTTCTTCTTAGAAAAACTTTTTTATTTATGCACCAATTTCAATCAAATTTCACACAAATGTATTTTCATTGCTGACACACAACATATGTAAAAATCGACCAAATCGGACAATGGGGTCGTGGGGCTGCCGTACAAACCTAGTCCCCCAAATTAGGCTCTTCTAAGAAAAACTTTTTTATTTTCTCATCGATTGCAATCAAATTTCGTGCAAATGTGTTTCTAGTGATAACACGAAACATATGTAAAAATGGACCAAATCGGACAATGGGGTCATGGGGCTGTCATACAAACCTAGCTCCCCAAATTAAGTTCTAAGAATTTTTATTTTATTTATACACCAATTTCAACTAAACTTCACACAAATGTGTTTCTATTGATGACACAAAACATATGTATGAATAGATGGAGTCGGACCATGTGGTCATGGGGCTACCATACAAACCTATTCCCCCAAATCAAATTTTACTAAGAAAAACCTTTTTATTTGCATACAAATTTGAACCGAACCTCATGGAAATGTATTTTTATTGATGTTACAAATGATATGAAAAAATAAATTAAATCGGACCATTGGGGTCATGGGGCTGGCATATAAACCCAACCCCTAAATTAGGTTCTTCGTCCACCAATTTCAACCAAATCTCATAGAAATATGTTTTAATTGATGCCACAAACATACGTAAAAATACGCTTCCCCCAATAAATCCTCGCCCCGGCATTTATCCACTTATGTGAAAATTCAAGGAAAAGCATGGAAGCGGGGAGAATTGAACACAAGTCATAGGAACGCCAGAAAAAACTTTTAGCCCGGGGGGAGCGAAGGGTATCCAAATTTCGGCCGCGCCCGAAATTAGCCTCGGTCTCGTTTTTATTTTTTATTTGTTTCATTTTATAAGTTTTCGTAATTTATCAGAAACTGTTTTCCGTCAGATTAGTTTTTAAATAAAAGCCTTAATCCTTTACACCAGGGGTTCCCAACCTTTTTCAATACATGCCCCCCTTGGAAGGTTAGCCGAATCTGCCGCCCCCCCCCCCCCCCCCCCCAACGAAATTTTCGCTCAAAAACGGAAGAAGGCATCTTTCAGCTCATTCTTTCTATTTTTTTAAGAATTCGCCACGTTGACAAATAATAAGAGAACATTTGTATCGTTGGAAAATCTCACAGAGATTTTGGACTAACCCTATCTGGTTTCTATTTTCGCAATTTAAATTTATGAGCAGTTCCAAAGCTTACATTTAGCTCATCTGAATATTGAATTGATTCCACACTTAAACACATCACACCATAGCAACGTTTAAGTTCGACTGATACGAAGTTAAGAAAACGTAGCAGCCGTAGCGGCCGCAGCTGAATTAAATATTGTCGGAGAGCTAGATTTATATATATCCCTACTACATTGGGTCAAGAATTGAGGCCGCATGATCATGATCATAAGACGGTTATTGCGCGCTGAAAATGTTGCCTGAAGATGCGGTATTAGACCGAAAACTCATTTTCCCTGCCGAGGTCAATTTTTTGGCTCAGCGGTGCGTCTACAAGCAAAATTTATGTCATTTAAGTGACTAGATGTATTTTATGAAGCACCATTTCAATTTCATTCAAGTTTAATGGTAGTGCACTCCTGGTTTTTCCCTCGGTCTATATTCCTAAAATAATTTCAGCGATCATTATCAAACAGACTTTGGGCAGAGGCTCCTCGCTAATATATTGTGGTTGCAGCGATTTAGAAAATTTGTTCATGATTTGAAGAATTTTACCAGCTCATGGCCGTTGTAATATAACCCATGACATAAACACTCGAGTTGAGCCCACGCCCCCCTTTGCCAACCGTCACGCCCCACTAGGGGGGCGCGCCCCACCGGTTGGGAAGTCCTGCTTTACACAATCGTTGAACTCTACTTGGAGGTCCTCAACGAAACTAGGCTAATGACCATTGACAAAAGAAAATTCTTGAAACAACGGACCAATAAGTAATAAGAAGCTTTCTGGATCATGAAAGAAAAAAGGTAAGAACAGAAAAGCTTATTATGTCTAAAGTGAACAGGTATGTTTTGGAAAAAAAAGCGAAAATTGGAATACTGTGGATTCACTCACCGTACCAAAAAAGCCAAAATTATCGGTGCAATATTTTCAGGACTCTGTTTATATCGTATGGCATATGCTATACCAAAATTTGATCCGAAAAACTGCTTATTTGTGTAATAAATACAAAATTTGTTATTCTGAAACTCAAAATTTGATAACAGTAAAAGTATAAGTAATCTTGCAAAATGACCCTCCCCCCCCCTCTCCGAAAAGCTTTCTACGCCACTGCATGGATGGCCCTGGTAATCTCATCATAAAATATGTACTTCTCATATATACTAAGTCGGAAATGTTACCTTCAATGCTTTACAAATCAAGAGAAATGAACGAAACAACAAATATATTTTTCCTGTGCTAATGCGTATTGCAAAAGCTGATAACATTTTACGAAAAAGTTGGTGAGAAAATCGGATCAAACTCGTCCGAACGCACCTTTAATGATATTAAAATAAAATTTTTGCATTTTATCTTACCAATCAACCCGTCAAAATTGTTCTGATATTTTCTTATTGTGAGTATCTGTGCTGCGTCAATCATGCTCGGATGAAGTTGTAGAATCAACAAACATAGTTTGTGCTGGGTTTTGTGATTTGGCATTCCACAGTAAATGTGCCAGGACACCCGACTTACTAAGTGATGCCGACTCTAGTCTCTACTGGTTTTGCAACAACTATAGATTTTCATGTATACAAAGCTGTATCTAAACTGGCTGCTAAATGGAGGCCCCCAATAAAACTGGCATGGCGAACTTACATTTGGCAGCTCCTTAGCATCTACACTAGCTATACCAAATGGATGCTGATAATGACATAACCAAACTTTTATTTTGGAGGTTTTTTAAAATTTAATGAACAAACTCGGGCTCTGCGCGTTTAAATTATTATTCTGCCATTCAAGAATTATTCAATTTCACAAAAAAAAAAATACCGGCGTACAGAGGGCTGCGCCCGCAATACGAGGGTTTTTTAGAATTTTGATGCATAGTGAATATTTTTTGTACATATATTTTATAAGCAATAGATAAGAATTGTGCACAGCATTAATGAAATGCTTCCTGTAAATCTATTTTTGGATTGGTCTAAATAAACGCGTTCCAGAATGAAAGGCTAGCGCCTTTCATTCTGTTCCACCTTTAATTAGACCAATCCAAAAATATATTTACTATTTACCCAGTTTATATAAAAGTAGGTACTTCAAGGCAAATCTACAGGCATTTTTCGATTTAAGATTTCTGATGGCCTTTGAGCAAAAAGAAACTCAGGCCGGCTTGGCTTTATACATATATGAACTGAATTATTGGCTGTAAAACTACTGTTACTCTTTTTTTAATCAAGCAAAAGCAACTTATATGAAATGATTCCATTGTGTCCCCTGATATAAGAGCCCATGCAAGCTTTCCTGCGAGTATTGAACAAGTATACTTTTGCAGCTCTTCAGGGACACCCTGTTAACTTGGTCCTACAAACTTCAAAAATATTTGTGGCAAACACTATTACCATTCTATGCATATCCACCAAATTTCATGTTCATTGTTTCATCGAGTTAAAAGATATGCATTGATGAATTGCTTAAGAGGCTTCCCTTGCATTGTGAAAGGCCCTTACTAAATACTAACTTGGCTATATTTCCGGTTTGGATACAGATATTCGAATGAAAAGTCGTAGACATATTCCCTATGTAATTTTCTAAAAATTCCTAGCAGAATTTTCATATTTGGAAACCTAAAAGGGGCTACACACGATCAAATTCAAATTTTACAAATTTACTGTTATTTACTTTTCCTTAGCAAAAGTCAACAGTCTTAATATTAAACGCATATAAAGCCATACTGACCAATCTTTGTGCAAAGATTCATATCGATCCCTATAACGGTTTAGAAAAACGGAGGTCGAAAAGGAAGTTTAACTTTGAACGCCAATAACTTTTTTACCGTTACTCGAAACTGGAAAATTTTAACTGATGTCAGATGTACTAATTTAGTTTTTTGATTTAAATACCCATACGTCAATCTCCGATAAAAACTAAAAAAGTCGACTTTTTTCAAACGTTCGGGACACCCTGTTATCTTCTTCCTACCAACTTCTAAGGTATATGTGCCAAAGACTGTAACCATTCTACACATTCCTACCAAATTTTATGACAATCGGTTGAGCCGTTCGCGAGTTATTTAGTGAACAGACGGACGGACAGACGGACAGACGGACAGACGGTCAGACGGACAGACGGACAGACGGACGGACAGACAAAATCAATTTCATAAGGGTTTTTTGAAAAAAAAAAATTTTCTAAAAAACCCTAAAAACGAACAAAAGTTGCAAAAATGTCACTTTGAATTCGACAAGCGGTCGTCAAAGCGTCAGCTGACATATGATTCAGTTGTCATATTGAATATTGAAACTGGACGGTCAACCAAATGGCCGTCAGTTTGGATGCAATGACAACTGGCAGCTGGTAGCGCGAGCTTCCATTTGGCAGTCAGTATGTATGGACCTTAAGTTACTGGCTGCGAAGAAGCTGCGTGATTGTCTTTACGAGGTTGACTCTGTTATACAAGGTAAATCGAATTCTGCCTTACAACTCGTAATGTCACGATTAGCTGCTCCGGCTACGGTGGCTCTGTGGAATGTTAGTGTTGAGGCGACTGCGGAGTAACAACGCGCCTACGTCAAACTCAACAACAAAAGGCGAAGTAGAAGAAGTCTGATTTGGACATACGATCAAGAACATCATTTTGTTTATCCCCAAATCAGCCAGTTATACAGTCGCTTTTTTGCCTTTTTATCATTCATTGCTGTTTCGTCTTAACCTTCCGGCGGGCGCAATACTAATCCTAACACGATCGGGCGCAATGCATCTGACAGATTAAGGGCAGAAAAAAGGACGAAACTAAGTTTCTATATACTTTAGACTCTTATTTATTGTTCCATTGCCTTTTTGAAACAGTTCTGCGAAATTCTAGGAAGAAATACTGGCTTACAAAGTTTGATACCCTTCACATTTTCAATTTTCTAAGAATATTCCGCTTTCAATCGCTTAAATATTTAAAAAACCTCCAAAAACTCGACCGCTTAAAAAAGGTGAGCTTATTTCACTTAAAACACACTACTGGACGATTTGGTGCACCTAAAAGTCAACACAACGCTATTACGCAATGTGAAGAGTATAACAACTTGAAATTTTCATAGAAAAGAAAAAATAACACAATCGGGCGCAATACATCTGAGAGATTATTTCATCCCCTCCCGCCCCTCAGACATATGGTAGATAGAAACTAAAAAATTATTTAGGTAGTTGATCGATAAAAATTAAGCTACTGTGAGTTTCAGATCTCTCCCTTTTCATATCGCTGATTGGCGCAACCAAAACTGGTCCCTTAATCTGTCAGATGCATTGCGCCCGCCCGAAGGTTAAGTCAGCAGAACATGTACCTCCGCCAAAGCTATCGTCGTCTACGTCAACGGCTACCTCAAGTAACTTAAGAGTTTGCTGCCCTCCTAAGCAACTCTTTATCTCAAGGCTTGCGTATGATGCCACTGCAGAGGAGATCAAACGATATATTATTGACAACCGTGGATACTTGTCATAAACTCACAAAGGATAATCTTTCAAACCGAGTTTTGTCATCGTTCAAAATGCTATTTCCCGACGAATTAGATAGACTAGAACGTATTGCTTATGGCCTGCTGGAATTCTTCTAAAAGAGTTAACTAAGCGAAATTTTCAACGGCCCGTTTCGAGAAAAAATCTAAATTAATTCATTTTAACTTATGCTACCAAAATGTACGGTTGCTCTCTCATCGCGGTTATTGATTGTTCTTTATAATCTACACTGAATGGGATACTTTAGACTGCGTATCGGTATTATTTCAACCCTTAGGTCTTCTCTTCAGATTTTCTGTATACGTTCTTCTCACTCGTCATTTTTGAAAATCTTTTTAAATACTTTTCAAATATCATTAACATATCTTATCCGGCTGCGAATTGATGACTTTAACATGCCTAACATTGGTTGGCCTGACTTTCCTGGTCTCTTCAATACTTCAGATAATTGTACCTATGGGTCGTAGAATGGATCTGCCTTCTAGTAATTTATCAGAACATTGCCTTAGTTCTACCAGAGCTCCCATAGATCATGTTACTGTTACTGGCTATATCAATCGATATAAATGTCTTGTTAGATTGATTGAGGAACAGGACATGAATTTTGCACTTAAAAACGAATACGACTGAGTTTGTTTAAGAAGATTCAGAACGTTAATATTATGAGTTTGCGCCCCTTGTGATGTTTGCAAATCATCGTCATTTAATCGCACTTTGGGGTTCAATGATGCTTGTTCTGGACCCCTGACTGACGCCAAATAAAATCTGTTCCAAACTATTGTTTTGTGTTTCTTTCCTATTCTTACAAAAAATTATAGCAACGCCCTTTCATATTTTTAGATTTGCATACAAGAAAGGAAACCTATTGGTCCTTAAAAAAATTCCCTTTCATAAATCTGCCCCGGGCACCCGAAATCCTTTGTGGCGAGCCTGTCCATTAACTCTCATGAAAGGCTTTTGTCTTGGATTTCGTCCTACTTGAGTGTTATTTATAACAAACCTATCTCTTCATCCTTTTGTCCATCGTCTGGGGTCTGGGTCCTAAATTGTTTTCGTTTTTTTTTATGAACGAGCTTCCTTCTCCTTATGATGTAGTTAGCAAGGCATCAAAGCTAGCTGGCTTTGTCCTTAGGTGATTTCGCTCTGGTACAACGAAGGATAATTCTTGATGAATATTTTCTTTATCAAATTTGTTGTAGACTACTCAATACTTCTTTAGTGTCTGACATTCAATGGAGAGATTCTATATATGTATTACGACATCCAACTTCATTTTTTCCCCTCCAACAGCTGATGTATCAGTTTGCTAGAATTCTCCGATGCTTAGGCTAATGAGACGTTATAACTTTTTGGAGATACCCTCATCGTAATCAGCACTCAAGAGACTTTTACTTTCCAATGGTTCTCTGGTTTATTGAATGGAATTTAGCTCCAAATTTATAGATTCATTGGTGTTTGTAAATTTGTCCTTTATCTTATGTTGATATCGTTACTGTTTTTCCACTAACTAATGAAGAGTTTAGCCAGATTCGCAAACTATCGTCTAACGTCTTTGAAATTTGGTAGGTAAATTCGTTTGTGTATCGTACAGAGCTATGATATTTTCGAACTGAAAATCACGACGCGAGATACGACAATCTCGACTGTTTAACGTACGTCAAATGTACCAAAGCCTATTTGCGACATTCAAAATTAACGTGTAGGTAATATTTCGTGTGCGGTGCGCAAGCGAATCTATGTACCCACCAAAATTCAGAAACGTACACGATAGTTTGTGCAATTTGCTAAAACTCTCTCATTGCCTGTCATTATGTCTCCACATTTAATAATTTTCATTCATCATGTGTCAAATTTATGCTATAAAACAAGCTTTTACAAAATTCAACCATATGCCCGTTTATGCAGATGTTCATATACTGCATCCAACCACATCCTGAAGCTAATCAAATACTTTGCAGTTCATATGCATATTACGTTTATACGATCGACCCTATTGTATCAAAAATTCAATTATGTTTCACCCTTCCCAACATCAGCCGATTGTTCACCGTTCGTTGTCGTCGTATGAACAATAATAAAACAACAACTCAGAATCGAATTGGCCTTCTATAAATTGGTTGCTTATCATGTTCAGACCCCATAAAAACCCGCACCCTTTCACACTCACGGCTCTATATGGTTCAGCCCGGCTCATTCAAAAGCCTGAGTCGTGAGATGAAAAACTTCTTCTTCGTCGTATTTATTTTTATTTTTTCAATTTTCCCTATAAACTTGCCCGAAGCACCAGCAATATAATGCCGCGCAAAAAAAAACAGCAAGAAAAGGAGGAGATACAAATCCAGTAAACAAGAATCTAGGACGATATTGAGCTCATATGTGTATGTGTAGCATGAAATCTAATAAAAAGCCGAAAATCTGGAAGATATTGCACAAGGACATCCTGCTGAAGTTGTTGTATCTTGTGTTGAGTATGTAGTTGCATGAAGCCGATGATAGTTTATAGTGCTCATATGGATACACAACACATACGTTGTAAGTTTTCTGAACAAGGCTTTCCAGAAGAAAAAATAAAAACTCAAAATAAATTGCAATAAAAAGGGGCTGTCCCGCTAGACACAGCAACAAAAGAAACATCCCTTTGGGGGGAAAATATTGTTCTCAGGGTCGTGTTTAGCAGTTTCTGCTTAGGACATGAAAAATTTAAAGACGATAACAGAAAGTTGCCGTGAATCATCACGGCAGCAGCAGCATTCCACTGGCTTGCACTTTTGTTGTACGATACCTACCTACTGAGGTAAGTGCCATAATCTCATTTTAAAAGGACACGGGATATGTAGCTCTATCTTTACACTACACACAGGACAAGAGAGGCTGTTGCAGCAACGAGTTGGATAAAAAATATTATGTTGCTTCCGTGTCCTCCGGGCACTATCCGATACGGATGGGAAAAATAAAAAGAAAAACACGTAGAACGATTTAAGAAACACAAACAGCGAGTGTATCCTCCCGAGGCGTATAATACATTTTCTACTGATTTTCTTAAAAGCACCAAGAATAGAATAGTGTGTCTAACTCGCGGCAAGGCGCGTCTTTTCACGATAAAGATGAAATATTTGACGGAGTCGCATTAGATATCATTTTAGATAAACACTGTCGCCGGTTTGCGAAGAAGTTTTGTCGGCGTTATGTGCGCGCGGCTAGAGTAGGGGGTAAATAATGGAAATTGTTCTAAGTAATTGAGGGCAAGTGTTTGGCTTCCGAAAATGCTATTATGGTCTGCAAAATGAAAATGTCGCGCACAGTCTGCGATCCTTGTCAAATTGATGGTATTAAGCCGAACATGATTCTTCTCGCCATTATTATAATTTCCATGTCACCCTCACATTGTACAAAAAAAAATCAGATCACCCATATTTCCATTTATTAACTCCCTTTGAAAATGTATTAAACAACCCTCGAGCGTAATGCACCCGCACAAACAATACATCTTCAAGCAAAAGTCAGAAAAGACCAACAATCAGATACGGAATAAAATGTGAGAATTGTACTATTTGTGCCATGCACCCTTCAATCGTATACAATAATTAATCACCCTCCTAACCACCGAGAAATTTATCCTTTGGCATGCGGTTATCTACTATTGTCCGATGTGCGTCGGTGTCTGCTTTGCTGCGCTGCTATTATGTATGTAGATACCGAACCAAGAGTATAGTGCACAAAAGGCAAAATATTATCTTCAAATGCATTGGCAGAAAAAAGGATAAATTACCGCCAAATAATGTTGCCATCTGTCCAAAAATACATTACTCCGGGGATCAATTAATATGCCATGTCCCCGGGGGTTTGTAGGTTGTATAGTTGTTGTGTCCGTATACTAAATGTATCAAAGAAAAGGCAAAAGGACATTTCATTCGACCCAGACGTTATTTTTGACCTCATTCAATCCTAACGGCTAATAGACAGTGATGAATTCAACTTGCTGTTGTTACTGCAGATAAACTGAGATATAAAAGGGAGAGACATGGGTGATGGCGCTGGGTGGTGTGGTGTGTGACACCTTATGTTGTTTCGAAAAATGGAGTGGACATGAAGCGTACAAGGTGACATTCCCTGAAATCAGTTGGTTTGGGTGGGTAGTTTCAACTTTTGAGACAGTTGTAGAGATGAGAATATTTAATTCGAATTGGGGATGGAAATTAAGTTTTGTGGAATGTTACACCTCACTGGCTCCCTGTAGAAATTGTTTTTTTTTTCTTGGAGTACGGTGGCATTGGATGATTCCTTGGACCTAAATATCTCTCTCTCTGGTTCCTTTTAACCCCTAATGGGGCATAGGGTATTGCTTACGCCTCTTTTCCACCTCTGCTTATTAGCAGCCATTGCCTTTACTTGGTCCCACGATTTGCCTATAAATTTTCCCTCTGCCTCAACAGATCTTCTCCATGTATTTTTGGGTCTTCCCACACGACGCCTTGCATCGGTTTCCTGAGGGATCCAATCTAGAGCCTGTCTTGCAATGTTTTTTCGCTCCTTTCGAAGTGTATGACCTATCCACTGCCACTTCCGCCTTTTGATGTCGATGCCTATCCTATTTTGGCCAGTAATTTGGAGGAGGTCGTCGTTAGAGATTACCTCAGGCCAGCGAATTTGTACGTAGGATGCGTATCGAAGGCACTGATTCATGAAAGTTTTAGTTTGGTTGTAATATCACTGGTCACCTTCCAAGTGGAACACCCATATAAAAGCACAGATTTTACATTGCTTTCGAAGATCCAGAGTTTGATATTTTTGAAATGTTTTTGTTTTGCCATAGAGGAGTCAAACTGAAAAATGCTGCTTGGGCTTTATTTATGCGCGACTCTACATCAGCATCAGCCCCACAATCCACTGCTACTACGCTCCCAAGTAGGTAAGTAAAGTTATCGACTTTTTCTATCGGCTGTCCGGAGATAGAAATGTTTTTTTTGGTATTTCGTCTTAGCGGCATTAATTTTTAAAGCAGCACTTCGACTTTCACGATGCAAATGCAAGGCATCCGTCATTTGAGACAGATGATCTGCTGTGTTTGAAAGAAGGCAAAAGTCGTCGGCATAGTCCAGGTGCTGAAGGTAATCAAATGATTTCCACCTGATACCCTTACTTTGATGGTCGCCTAGAGCGCCGCATTTTACGTCGTTGATGGTAATAAGGAACAGTATTGGTGATAAAATACAGCCTTGTCTAACTCCACTATTCACCTCAAAAGGACTAGACAATTCGCCCTTGTGCAAAACGTGACATTGGGCTCCGTTATAGAACTCCTTTATGATGGAAATAAGTTTTTCTGGTATGCTTCTCCTACGTAAGACTGTCCAGATATAAGCCCGGTCAACGCTGTCGAACGCCTTCTCAAAGTCAATGAACGATAGATGTAACGGAGATCTCCATTCAGCGGATTGTTCAATTATAATTCTGAGGGTGTTGATATGATCGCTACATGAAAAACCCTCACGAAAACCACCTTGTTCATTGCTCAAAGTGCGATCGATCGTTTTCTTGATCCGGTCCAAGATTATTTTGGCCATCAGTTTAGAGACTGCAGGGAGGAGACAGATTCCTCGCCAATTATTGCAATCCTTGAGACTTCCTTTTTTGGGGATTTTAATAATGACGCCCTTCTTCCATTCTTGAGGGAGAGTCTCGTTTGTCCAACACTCTTGGATCAGGCGAAGAAGAATATCCATAGAGATACCGTCTGCGCCCCGGGCCTTAGGGCCTTAGTTATTTTCAGCTTGGATGGTACGCCGGTGTTAATTTTGGCCATTTCCGGAAGACTTACTGCCTCCGTCTGCCCGTCTTTATCTTTTACATGATGCTGGTTGGTAAAAGATTTGCCCGTTAGTGGCTTTATGAGCTTGTAAAGGGTTCCACTGTCAACACGGTAAGCCACATCTTCTGCCTCCAAAGCTAACGCGTTGAGGTTGTTGCGTTTATCACGTCTAATGCTCCTCTGCACTCTTTTTTGGAGAGAACTGTACTCGGTTCTCAGTTGTTGCTTAACTGAATTGTCAGTAGCCGAGTTCATTTGCTCTTTAATTCTCTTTCCGTGCAGTTATCAGCGACCATGTATCATCACTGATACATTGTCTCGTACCTCCCTGTAGTCTGCCCACAAATGTTTCGCTACACGATAGAAAAGCTTCCTTCACAATGTTCCATCTATCATTAATAGAAGAAGCATCTGGCGTTTGTGCATTAGTTACCTCGCGCAATGTGCTAGAAACTGCGCGTATAGTTAACGGTTCTTTAAGCTTTTGCACATTGAATCGTGGCAATACACGCTCGTTTTGTGTGCGACGAATAGCAGCGGTCCGCAAGCGAATTTAGGCGTCCCTTTGCAAGCTGGTCGGCTGACTCAGTCGGGCGTAGCACTGAATTGTAGTAATGTTTCTTACTCTCGACTTGAATCTGGCAGTTATTATTCGGTCGGAAATAGGCCTCCAATTTATAAGAGATTGGCGAACTTCCCTGTTCAAAAGGATGCCGACTCGAGCCATTCTGGGTGAGGTTTCAAGTTCACTACCAGAGTAAAGCAGTACAGTTTGGAAACTAGGTGATAACGTTGTTCCCGAACCGGTCCATATTGTTTTTCTCAGTCCTAATATCGAAATTCTATTTGCAGTCATTTCCCGTTCGACTTCCGTGAGTCGAACGTTCGAACGTTCCAACAACCAATCGTAGTCGGTTGTTTGTAGCTAAAGGTCGTTGCCGTGGTATCCGAGGCTCGTTCAATGTTTCGAGTGTAGTTTAGTTTCAGGTATGCAAGTTACAGGCCTACACACCCAATCCCTCAAGTCACACAATTTAGCACAAACAACGTCACGCGCAATTGTGGAGAAGAGTTTCAATCTCCCCTGCCCCATTAGTCGCCGGAGGAAGCGGAGGCAGTATTCTTGACCCTTGCCACATGGCAAGGACCTAAATATAATGGCAGGTTTTTGACATTTTGCTGCAACAAACAACAAAACAATTTTTGATATCAATATGTTCCACGAATCATGTAATCGTACATGTAATCGTTCAACCATAATTCCTACAATGTATTTATGATCAGACACGCGACTTCTCCGTTTTGCAGAACCTGGCAGTTCAAAGGGAAAACATCTTCCAGTACAAAACCCACTCGGTCAATAAATTCATCCCTTTTTGGCGCGACTTCCATACAACAGAAAAAAAAACGGTTAAAATCCACCTATCATCGAAATCCATGTATGAAATAAATTTACTTTATAAAAATCCAGATTGAAACTTATATCGCAATAATGAAAGCGAAACGGACTTGGGGAATAAGAAAGAAGACTACTGCTTTAAAAATTGGAGGATTTTGATTCGTTGACTTGGACCGGTTGGATGTTGAACTGGTGAATTTGGTTATGGAAGATTTCCAAGCGCACCAAAAACCCTCTCAAATTCGTATAAATTTGTTATGAATACTTTGCAAATCTCGCATAGTTTGCTGAAACGACTCGAATGCAATCATTATCCTGCATCATTCCAACCCATAAATTCTACCATAAATGAACATTCACTATTTCTCATTCGCAGCATGTCAACTCACTCGGCACCCTAATGCATTTTTCCAATAACTGCAGAACTGCATTTTAACCTTGAATGCAACAAACATCCGCCACAACAATAAGTGCTTCGCATCACGGGACAAAATTGAGTTTCGATGTTCAATTTTTGCTTTAATCCGCTGCCACCCTCGCATCGCATTCATCTTCATATCGCATAGACTGCAACTCCTCCAAAATATATTCCCCGTGTCGTTTGTTTCTGGGCGAAAAAAAAGGACATTTTCAAGGGTGACACATTTCAGATTGAATACGATATGTCAGAGAGCACGTGTTAGGCCTCAATTCACGACCAATGCGCCGCGCTGGGTCGACGAAATGGCAAATTTCCTAGTCTTTTTGAATGTTCGGACAGGGGTGTAACTATACCTACTATACAGTATATGGTGAATGCGTCACGGATGACACGATCCGTTCGATTCGTTTCGAATAGAACACAAAAGGACTTCGTAATTGACTTAGAAAGACACAAACTCTCTATGAAATGAACGGATGGTTCAACGACGTAGTCATGTTCTATGTCGTTGCCGAAAAAAAAATCGAGAACGGGAATGATAAATTTCCTATTGAATTCGCTTATCGAAAGACGTAGATACTATCAATATAAAAGTACCGTCAGGATGTGACTGTGAGACTGGGAAAAACATTGCGAGACACGTCTCGCAGAGCTGTGGGAGAATGGGTTTCGTTGGCGTTGGTGGTGTTACTCTATATGTTTATGCCCCGAGCATACAATCTGTTCGCTAGGACGTGAGCGAGCTCTGACGAGAACGCTTCGGGGCCACACTAGTCACGTTATTAGATGATGCCCTCTGTTCTGAAAAAGTCCTTCGTGCTTGTTTTATTGTTCTTCTTTCGAGGAAAGTTTTTGGGTATTTAAGTTGATTGGCCATCAGCAGCCGCGTGACGTGGTGGCGTTGATGTTTTCCAACAAAATTACGTTAATTGATGTGTGGGCTTTTTCGATGGTTGAGTTTGAGAATGTCTTGTAATTAGCTGGAAGGGATTTTAGTAACAGGGTATTGACATTCAAGGCTGGAGGCCCAGTATGGCATAAAACTGATTATTCTCGTTGAAAAAGTTAGGTGGCTATGTGTTATTTTATGTTATATACTCAAGACATTTCTCCGAACATTATTTGTACTCAAGTATTTTGATTGGCACTTGGAAGCGTTGGCGCAATCAAATTTGGACATAAAAGAGACCGAGGATAATATCGGGCGCGGCTGAAATTCGAATACCCGTGACATTTGAATCAAACTTAAGCTTCTTTTGTCGCTCTATCTGGTTCCTTTTAACCCCTAGTGAGGTATAGCGCATGACTACGCCCCTTTGCCACCTCTGCCTATTAGCAGCCATCGTCTTTAGGTGGTCCCACGATTTGCCTATAGATTTTCCCTCTGCCTTAACAGATCTTCTCCATGTGTTTTTGGGTTTTCCCACACGACGCTTTGCGTCGGTTCCCTGAGGATTCCAATCTCGAGCCTGTTTCGCAATGTTTTTTGACTCCTTCAAAGTGTGTCACCTATCCACTGCCACTTCTGCATTTTGATATCGATGCCTATCCTATTTTGGCTAGTAATTTGGAGGAGGTCGTCGTTAGAGATTACCTCAGGGCAGCGAATTTGTTTAACCTTCATCTGCTCCAAAAAACTACTTACATTTCCTTTCCTCGCGTAGATTTCTAAGCATGTGGAATGTGTAATAAAAACAAACATATTTGCATCGAATTTGATGGATTGAATTTGTCAGTTACACATTTAATGCAAGCATTTCGATTGTATTCTGTTTTCCACACTCTTTTAGCGCAGAAGCTGCAAATGGTTTGGTGCATATAATTATTTTTGGGCAGATTTTCGTCCAAGCATTGCTGACATCGGGATCTGCCTTTTACTTGTGTTGGAGTCATTATTTTTCGTCGCTTAGCAGGTGTTGCAGATGTCGAGGGTTCAAATTCTTTTCTTCAATGGTGTAAATAACTGGACATGGTATTTCAAAACCGTTATTTTGCTGCGGGAACTGGTCGTGGAATACCAGTTCTTTCAGACATAATGGCCATGATAGTGCAATTCCGAGCTCATATAGAAAATTTCTTCTCAAAGTTCGCACCTGATTCAGTTGCCATTCCAGATTGATATTTTTATACAGGGTGTCCGGAAACTGCCGCATAAACACACCGGATTGTGATTCCCCATGTGATTTCCAGCAAAAAAGTTGTACGGAACATAACATACCCCCTTAGCTTAACCCTTTAGCTGCCAAAGGAATTTGAAGATTTTTGAAAAAATCATTTTCTTCTACGACTAAAACTTCAATATCTTAAAAACTAGACTAGCTAGAATAGCAAAATAAGATAATTATTACAGCCAACATATTTACCTAAAAAATAATCTACCGGCACTAAAATCGGATAAGAGGTTTGGTTTTTACAGAGCTTCAATGTCAAATTTTTGTGATTTGACCCAAAAACAATTTATTTTTCCATCTCAATTTTCTCCAACTTCTGTCAAGGCGAGGTGCTCGTACGATACTTTTAAAAATTGGCGCATAGTCAAACGATCATTTCTTTCTTACATCATTTTATTCTAGCTTCGCTATTTCTAACAGTTTTAATGTTTAAAACTAGGGTTAATTTTTGATCGATTTTGATATATGTTCATAATTTGAATAAAATTTACCAAATTGCAGATCTTGAATTGAATTCGAGCTAAAATTGACCCTAGTTTTCTGCACTTAATCTATGCAGTTAGCTTCGAGAATAGTTCAAGTTGTCACTACTTTTCTCACTTTTCAGAATCTATAAAAGCAGAAGATTCTAAAGGGTTTTCCAATAGGGACGCTTGAACTTTGACAGCTGATTGCGGCCATGTTGTTTGAGTGACAGCTGTCAAATGCAGTGTGTTATATTCATTCCGTCCTCCCAAACCACCATGGCAGGTTACAGTGTCGAGCAGCACGTGCAAATCATAAAATTGTTTTATGAAAATGGGTCTTCAGTTCGAGCAACGTTCCGCGCACTTCGCCCGTTTTACGGTCGCGATGATCGTCCTGCCGAGTCGACTATCCGTCGATTGGTGGACAAATTCGAGTCAACCGGGTCAGTTAACAATCAGCCGGTTCCCGTGCGTCGACGTAACGCGAGATCTGCTGAGAGTATCGCCGCTGTGCGCGACAGTGTCCGCGAAAACCCGCGGCAGTCAATTCCGCGTCGGGCACAGGAACTCAGCCTTTCGCAGACGACAACTTGGCGAATTTTGCGTCGTGACTTGAGCCTGCGGCCGTACAAGATCCAGCTGACCCAGCAGCTTAAGGTTAATGACCATAGACAGCGCCGTGTGTTCGCTGACTGGGCATTAGAGCAGTTGGAAAAAAAATCATCTTCAGCGACGAGGCGCATTTTTGGATGAATGGCTATGTCAACAAGCAAAATTGCCGTATTTGGGGCGAGACCAATCCACACGAGGTTCACCAAGTGGCAATGCATCCGCAGAAAGTAACTGTTTGGTGCGGATTTTGGGCCGGAGGCGTGATTGGTCCGTATTTTTTCGAAGACGATAATGGTGTGGCCGTCACCGTCAATGGTGAGCGATACCGGTCGATGATAACCAACTTCTTTTGGCCTGAAATCGAGAATATGGATCTGCACAACATGTGGTTTCAACAGGACGGCGCTACGTGCCACACAGCACACGCTACGATGGATGTTCTGCACGAGCAATTTACGGGCATGGTCATCTCGCGCGGAGGCGACGTGAACTGGCCACCGAGATCGTGCGATTTGACCCCGCTGGACTTTTTCTTGTGGGGTTTTCTTAAGTCGCAGGTCTATGCCAACAAACCGCAAACCACCGATGCCCTCAAAGTTAACATACGCCACGCCATCGATCAAATACAGCCCGATTTGTGCGCCAGAGTCATCGAAAATTGGACCTTTCGTGTGCGCGCCACCAACCGAAGCCGTGGCGGTCATTTGAATGATGTCATATTCCATATGTAATGGGGTCGATGGACCTTTCAAATAAAAAAAAAAATTCGCAAATATCTCTCCTACATGTATTTTTTTTTTTCATTTCAAAGATCAAGCGTCCCTATTGGAAAACCCTTTACGATTAAATTTGCTAAGAAAAAAAAAACTGCTCGGAAAGTTCTGAAAAAGGACATAAAAGGACAATAATTACAAGCCTTGATCGATCGTGGGCATGTAGGGTGTCATATAAAAAAGGACATCAAGTGCATTGCATATCCGGTGTTCGTTTTCAATGAAACTAAATGCAATAATTTGGGCTTAAATGGAAAATTACGGCTTTGAAAAGATACTGATACGGGAAACACGAAAACTTTTCATTTGAGCCCAAATTTCTCCTTGAATCAAGTGACGCCGGATATGGAATGTACTCGATCTCATCTTGGATATGACACCCCGCATGCCCACTTTTGATCGAGGTGCATAATTAGTGTCCTTTTATGTCCTTTTTCAGCGCTCGTTTTGTGTGCGAAGAACAGCAGCGGTACGCAAGCGAATTTTCGCTATGACAAGTTGATCATGATTGATGATGATCGCTGCCTATATCAGCACCACGCTTTGCCCTGACGTCCATGAGACAATTCCTCCATGTTTTGGTGATGGCTATATGATCATTCTTGTTTTCCGTTCTGCCATCTGGAGTTATCCAGTGCTTGAACAGGATGCCGCTAATGATAAGTTAACGGGAGTTACAGAAGTCCACGAACAATTAACCATTTTCGTTCCTGACACTCAGACCGTGGTTGCCCATTAGACGTTCCAATACATCGTTGTCAGACCCAGTTTTAGCATTGAGATCTCCCATAACAATTTTTGTGTAGGACCCTTATCAAGATGGTGGTAAAAGGCGTCCTCCGCATGTTGGTCGGCTGACTCAGTTGAGGCGTAGCACTGAATTATTGTGATTTTGGCGAGCTTCCTTGTACAAAAGGATGCCAACTCCAGCCATTCTTGGTTAGTCTTCAAGTTCACTACCAGGGTAAAGCAGCACACTTTCGGAACTAGATGATAAGGTCGTTCCCGATCCGGTCCATATTGTTTCGCTCAGTCCTAATATCGAAATTCTATATGCGGTAATTTCCCGTTCGACTTCAGCTAGTCTTGTACTACTGCACTCGCCCCACATTGTTCGGACGGTCCAAAAAACCAATCGTAGTCCGTTGTTTGTAGCCATAGGTCGTTGCCGGTAAATCAGTTCATGGTATCCGAGGCTCGTTCAATGTTCGAGTATAGTTTAGCTCTAGTGTTTTAGAATCGAAGGAAAATAACCCTCTAAAAAAAGGTGAAGCCCTTTATACTGGCTCACTGCTTGCTACGCTCGCACCTCGCCTCTTGAGAATTTTCTAAACGGACACAAAACGGTTTAAGTTTCGAATGTGTGAGAATCGCTTGCAAAGTACCCTCAACAAACTTTCAAGCACTTTGTATTGACTCAACGCTCGTTAAGCTCGCACTTCGCTTCTTCGGAAATTTCTAAGCGAAGAAGGAACGAAGATACTAAAGGCAAGGTGCGAGTGTTGAGCCAACAGAAAGCTGTTTAAACTTCCCCTCATCTCTTCTTCTTCCTTGCCTCGTTCTTTATACCGCTCCGTGGTTCCGCGTTGCTCGACCTGCGGTGTAGGCACATCGCCCGTTTTGGCGATAATTTCTCAGCATATTTCTACAGGCAGCTCTATCTTGGATCGTGTCATCGCCGAGACCAAAGCGTTGTTGTTGCTTTTTCATTTGACACATCCAGGTGTTCTTCGGTCTGCCTATGGCCTTGGGTCCATCAAGTGGAACTTCCATTGATATCGCTCTCTTTGCGGAGTTCTCAGGCGGACGCCTTTGAACATGGCAATACCAATCCATTCGTCGGTCTTCGAGCTTTTCGGTGATTGGTTGGTCTATGGACAAGCTGCCTCGGATGTAGCTACTCTTGATGTGGTCCCTTTTGGTTACACCAACTGACATGCGTAACATTTTCATTTCAGTCGCTGTCATTTCTTTCGCGTAACCTTCATACATGTTCCAGCATTCTGATCCATACATGACTTCCCCTCATCTCTAATGTGTGACAATCGCTCATAAGGGACACGCAAGTAAATTTTAAGCGCTTCATATTCGCTCACCGCTCGTTACGCTCGCCCCTCCACTCCTGACAATTTTTCGAAAGGACATAAGTATTAAGTACTAAGACGTGGTGCAAACGTAGCGTTTTATTGCCTTACCACTCCCTACTCTCACAGCTCGTCATTTTCGTTTGTTTGTTTCGCATCTTTTAACGGCAGTAACTAACTGTAGGCTCACAAAGTTAGGACTGTGTAAATTTCAGCAAAATGTACGCCGAAATATGATCTACATCGGCTACTAAAAAAAAATAACGTCTGCGCTTGGCTCCTTTGAGCATTTGATCCTCCCGTTTACACTTTACGATGCTTTACCATTTTTTTGTTCTTGAGATCCATGAAAACTTGACCCCGTTGGCTCTTTCGATTTTTTTTTTACCAAATTTCAAGATACTACCTATATGAGTTTTGAAATTACAGCTGCCCAAATCACAGATTTGTGTTTTTTTTTTCATAGAAAACTGCCTATATGCCTATGCCTATATGCCTGCCTATTGAATTTTACAAACTTGTAGAGCGAAGCGCAGCCCATATTATTAGTGAAAGGCTCTAGCTGCCAAGGTTCTGAAGTTACATCCGTGAAAAGTTTAGTTAGTATTTCTTTGCAAGTTGTGTCTCCCATTTATAAATACACCTCTACCGCGGAATCTTTCCAATGCCTCCTTAAACTTCACCACCGGAAAACATTAAACAATTTCTCGCTGGTAAACTCTTGTAAATTTCCGACAAATTTCATATTAGCCAGTAATTTGTACCTAAGCTCCGACTGATGAGTTGCGAGTTAGTGTGATGATTGATGACATGCAACAGGTATCTAGACAGACACCCATAAGATGTATCTTTATCGTTGAACTTTTGAGTACCTTTTGTCCAGCATGCTTCATAATCTTAGAGCAGCCTCCCAGTCCATTCGTCTGGTTCAATCGCCGATTTAGCATCACCTCCCGTGTTGCGTCTTCTCATTTTGTCGGTTAATTCATCAATTTGAGTTCTGATCATTGCCATGTCGGACAAATTACACTGTCGCTGTATTTACATTGGCCGTTAGATTTTTAATTAGAGACGCACCTTAGAATGCCATTGAATCTGCTTTAGGTTTAGTAGAGTATAGGAGGAAATCAAAACTGGACTCTCCCTCTCGAATGGAACTTGCTTGCATTCGGTATATGTGTACATTTCCACTTATCATTGTCCGGTGTGTTGTGTACTTGCCTACGCCTCAATGAGCCGCCACCAATTTCGATACGAAATTTGACCGACCTTCAGGGGATGACTATAATCCCGAATACAATCAAAATGATGAATTAGAGAAGGAGTTGTTGTGCTGTGTGTTGTGTGAAGTGAGTTTTCCACCGATTGCGCCGTGTCGGACAATGTTTATTTAACTAGGCAACGTGACCATGCATTTTATTGCTGACAAATGGTTCCAAACAAATCATCCCAAGATGAAGAAGTGTTTACATTAAATCTTAACAACGGTCTGCTGACTGGCACACATTGGACATTGATTCTTCATCATCATAGTCGAATAGTATATGTATGTACAAGCGGACGGCAAAAAGTTCTCATCTCTGACGGATTGACTGACTGATGAAGTGCCAGGCAAACGTGAAAGTTTAATCAAACCGAACTATGGAGGAAGCAAAAAAAAAGACTTCAAATAATAATCCCATGGCAAATTGGGGAGAAAATTGTTATGACTTCTTTTATACGTGTTGTTTGTCCGACGAAGGGTGCAAGTCACATTTCGGAGAATCTTTTTTGATAAAATCGTAATTGGCTACTTCTATACACTTTCATTACTGCATGGACTGCACTAGGTAATTTCGATCCAATTAGATCGATACGAGATGTGAGCGACATAAAAACAAATCCCCACGGTTGAAACCACTCCCAAAGAGTGATACCAATAAAAGCCTTTCGCCTCAATGGCATTGCATTATGACCATAAAATTCCATAAAATGTTGCTACTAATCACCTTCAATATCTCATAGTCATAATAAAGTAGCGTGCGGAAATCCTATACGGATTTCAGGCTATCGTCCTTCATTTATCGAATGGAATACCAACGATATACAATTTCAGTAATAGCACGCCCATAAAATTTCAATGGCTATAAAATGAACTCACCTACATGAACGAAACGTAGGTACTACATGCAAGTCGAAGTCACCCCCGGGAATATACTCCCGTACAGTTCATTGAATAATTTGAGTGACAATATACTCCCGGGGCGTAATAACAATCCTTCCGCTTCGACTATATATCGAAATTATCATTCATATTTCTTCCGTTTTTACGAAAATAACAATCAAACGAAAAATCACATAAAAGCCTGGCGACAACGACAACGCGCGATGTGGAATTGTGGATCACGCAAGGCCCCGGATCTGGGGACCTCGTGGTGTCTGTTTTTTTTACCGATTTTCGAATGGCATGAGCCATTTCTGCATTACCATAAATCAGGTCAGAGACAGCGAGCAGGGTGAGTGAGTAGTGCGACGGAATACGGAAATCTATGCATACATGCAGGATTTAACCGGGTCGTCGTCTGATATCGGCGGGCTCCAGAAATCCCATATACACGTTACGATTTTTTTTTGTGGAAGCCTCCCATAAAACAATTACAGGTTTCGTTTTTTTTTTTGAGGAAAAGTCACGGCACGCGGACCATAAAGTCCTGGCAATGGCATGCAATAAAATGGAAATATGTATTTCGAATGACATGCAATCGTCTTGAAGAGAGTCAAATGAGAGAAACTAAAAAATCGAAACGAGTTTTTGTTTGGGTGAGGAATGAGGATATCGTCAATTCAACGAATATCGTCCTTTTAAGTTTATGCAAATTATATTTCTATTTTAGTGTTTTTTTTTTGCAGAAAGAACGTGCGAGAAAATCAACTTTAAATATTTCAAATTGTAACCTTTTATGAACCTGAGTGAACCTCATAAGGGGGTATTCAATTGAAAGCCCTATTAATAGACATTACTTTGAAGAAAAAATAATATCCCACATTTGATCACTTTCCAGAATATAGCTAATTTTCCAAATGTTCATAAGTAAGCCAACACGAATTTTTAAAATATATTTTTCAGTCACGGTCAACTAAATCGTCTCAAAATGGCAAAATGTTAATAAAAATTGCCTCCCGGTATTTCGAATGTCAATATCTATAAATCCTCGATAGTATGAAGTCATTTGCCTGTCCCCTCATAAATAATAAAAAAAAAGTTGAAGCTTCCATGGAGTTAAGTATACACTAGATAATACCAAGATTTTTTTTTAATAAGGAAAATACTCGTTTTCGGGATGTAATAATAGAGAGTTTTAGCTTATCATATGGAATAAAACGACATAACTTGACATTCCATATAAAAATTCGCTTGCTAACCGTATACGAAACAAAATATCTTAATTTTGCATGTCCTAAGTAGGCGTAGGTGTAAAAAACGACAAATTATTTCGCCAATTCCGACTGTTTCCAGAGCATCAAATACAGTAAAACTTCGTTATAACGCTCCCGGAAATAACGCTTTCCCGGCTATAACGCTCTTTTTTCTCGGTCCCGGTCCCATTATCATTTATTACATGGAATTTCAATTCGTTATAACGTTAACATTTCCCGGTTATAACGCTCTTTTGCCAGTCTCATTTTCTTAAAACAATTTATATTGACAAATTCATTGAGCACGTAGTCTATCTTTACATTGTAATATGTAATCACAAACAAAACCATGATGCACAAGTTGCTCCGTTAATTCACATCAAGGTAAAATTTCCTGGAAAAAGGAAAGACATAACAACAATTGAAAGTATAATTGAAGATCTCGTAATCGCATTAGCATCCATCGACACCGAAGAGAATAAGAAAGAGACGTCAAGAATTCAAAATTTGCAGTCTTAGTTGCAATATAGAAGATTCGAGCAATTTTTGCCTATAGCATGGACATAGAGGAAGGATCTTTCAATAAATTGAAATCCTCATTATTACTGAAGTCTGTTGCCAGTCTAAAACAAAAACAAATACCTTTTTTTAAACCAGTAATCAATTGATTGCCATTTCTTTACTATTTCATTCCATGTATCAATCGAATAATAAATTTTGTCACCTAAAAGGTGTATGCGTCTATGAAGTATATTTCTTGGACTTCCCGGCTATAGCGTTTTCCCGGTTATAGCGCTTTTTTGGCTTAGACCCCAGAAGATCGTTATAACGAAGTTTTACTGTATACGGAAATACACCCATGCCTACTTGGGACATGCAAAATTAGGATATTTTGTTTCGTATACGGTAAGCAAGCGAATTTTTATATGGAATGTCAAATTATGTCGTTTTATTCCATACGATATACTAAAACTCTCTATTAAATAAGCTTTTTAAAATCGTCATTTTTTATTACAAAGAAATTGGAAATTTCGAAAATTAGCTATATCCCGAAAAGTGA
>CATIXY010000078.1:0-13409 GCA_949715475.1 Microchrysa polita
ATATTATATTATTATATTATACATAAAAGCATTTGATATTATATAAAAATAAAAAATTAAAAAATGTTACATGTGTTGAATACATTCATTGTTTTATGCATGGGGTCTGAACCCATTATCGTAACTTACCATACCAAATATGGTACGCCATGCATTCAGGCCTTCCTCTAACTTCTTCTTCTATCTGTGTTAGTTACACCGTTTATAACTCAAGAACGGCTGGACCGATATCCATGATTTTGGGTTTGTTGGATTAGGCTCTTGCCAGAATAGCAGAATAACTATTGAAACATGCGAAAAATTCACAATGGGTTCTTTTTCGCCTATTTCTGCGTGTATTTCTTTAGCATATCAGCGGATTTCAGTAAATTGTTTCCGCAGGATTGGTCTCTACTCAAAGTAACAGGACAACTGTTGAGACATATGAAAATTCACAATGGGCACAATTATGAATACAATTCTTTTTCATATACTTCATTCTGTCTTTTTTGGACGAATTAGAGGATTTTAGTAAGTTTACCCAACCGAATGGATAGATAGATATATAAACGTTTTATTTGCTATTCAAAATTCACAATTATTTATAAAGTAGTTTTTTTTCAAAAAACCATTAGATAGATAGATAGAAATAGATAGAAAATCATTTTTATTATTCATTTAAGTAATCAAAGTTATACAAAAATTCAAATGATATCAGCTATAGCTTTGAAAGCTGTCAGCAGTGAGAATTAAATTATTACATTTATTATGAAGTTCAATTTATTATTTTGAAAAGTAGATGGAAGAATAATTCGAGTTGGCAAATATCCCAAATATTACAAATTCATTAAAAAAAAACTATCAATAAACATTATTTCGATTTTAGATTGCAGAATTTTGAAAGTTTTAGCCAGTCTTCTCCGTTTATTATGTTCATCAACTCACTCCGGCTTAGCTCAGGTTGTGCATAATACGATCTCCGAATTTCTCTATATATAGGGCAACGGGCTAGAACATGAAACATGTCCTCCGGAACACTCCAGTTACATAGTGTACAGCGACCTCCGTTGATTGTCCTATACGGCATCGTATTTAAGAAAATCAGTTCACCTCGCGCTCTGAATATCGTTGAAATGATTTCTAGACGGTACTCATCGTTGAAGTAGCCCAGCTGACCTTGGTTGTGTATCAGGCTGTTGTTAATCTGATGGCTCGTCGATGATCGTGCTGCTGCTTCGAAGTTATGACGGTACTTAGCATCCAAATTATGGCAAATGGCGTTCATTGTTTTTTTCATGCTCAATCTTTGGTCCCATTCCAATGGCAATCCAAATTCGTTGGCCCGTTGTCGCAGGTCCCGATGCCACTCGACATCCTTTTCTTTCGCGATTTGCAGAATCCGTTTGAGTTTGAGTAGTCTCGTTTCTTCGTAGCAGAAGTTTATTTTCCAAATGTAATCTAAGTGAAGTTTGTTTGTGTATATACTAAGCGGCGGCAGGGCTGTTTCTAAGTGCAGCATGTAATTCGGTGTATTTTTGGGGTAAGCGAAAGATCTTTTTAAGGAAAAACCGCTGTAATTTTTCTACAGCATCGTGTTGTTGATAACCCCATACTTGCGCTCCGTAGCACATTGACAGACGTGCAGTTGCCTGGAATAACTGCCACTTACTACTATGAGGAACAAGCGGATTTTTCATTATCTTTGACCACATTGCATTAATTGTTTCTTTTGCTGCGGCTAGTTTACTGCTAAAGTGGGAATCGAGTGATAACGATGGTGTAATATGTATCCCTAGATACGGGTAAGTTTTGACCACTTGTAGTTGCTGGTCGCCGTAGAACCACTTTTCGTTTCGTGCCAGCCTTCCTCTGCATTTGTTAAAAATCATAACTTTCGTTTTGGACGTATTAACTTGCAAGCTCCATAGGTCACAGTACTCATTCAGTTTGTTCAGCATCAGCTGTAGAGCTTCAGGTGATTCGGTCATTATAGCAATATCGTCGGCATAGAGTAAAGCTTTTATCCGCAGGTCCCGGAGCGAGATTCCTCCTGGCAGGAAATCTACGATGTCGTTCACGAATAGTGCAAATAGCAAGGGGCTAAGAAGACAACCTTGCCTTACTCCTTTTGAGGTATTAAAACTTTCCGATAGTTGCGTACCATCCCATATACGTGCGGTTGTATTCTCATATAGACTTTCCAATGTCCTAAGGAACCTTGTTGAGAGACCTATCTCGCTAAATTTGTATATAAGTGCTTGCCTACTAATTGTATCAAACGCCGCCTTAAAGTCGACGAATGTTACGTATAGTTTTTTTCCTCGGATCCGCTGTATTTCCACCAAATTGGAGAGCGCAAAAATGTGGTCTGAGGTTGAGTAGCCCTCCCGAAAACCAGCTTGATACTCGTTCAGTAAACCGCGACTTCGCACAAAATGTTGTAGTCTTTTAAGTAAGATGCCAGTAAAAACTTTCGCCGTAGTGTTCATAAATGAGATTCCTCTATAGTTCTCGGGATTATTTGCATCTCCCTTTTTAAAAATAGGGAATATTACAGCTTCACGAAAAGAGCTTGGAATGTCAGCTTGGCCACTTAGAATACGATTAAAAATAGATTGCATGCAAATTTTAGCAACATGAGTAGCGTTTCTCAGGTGCTCATAGGGAATGCCGTCCGGACCCGGGGCTTTCTTATTTTTTGCCGACCTTAGAAATTCGTTAATTTCTTCAACGGTGATTGCGCAGTCCAATTCATCTATTGTGGTCCAATTCATAGCATATGAGAAGCTGATATTGGTGTCACCTCGCACTAGTATTGATTAAAAATGCTGTCTGAAACTATTTGGGCTCATATTATTACCTTTGCGAAATCCGTATCCGTTAAGCTCTCTAATTTTTCTCCAAAGATCCTTAGTGCTTCTGCTAGAACCTAGACTGGTAGCAAGTTCGGAGTAGTAGGCTTTCCTTTTCTGGTTGCAGACTCGATTTCATACTTTTTTCGCGCGCTGATAGGACTCGGTCAAAATTCTCATCCCGTATCTTTGGCTCGCCCTGAGTAGCGTGAAAACCTTCTTTCGATAACGATGGCACTCGGCATCAAACCACGGTTGGATAAAGGTGGGCATTCTTTGGCTTTGCATTGGGGCGGATGCTATCCAAATATTATTTTCAAGTATTTTTAGTGACTCTGCTACATCTTCGGATTATATCGCATCATTCCAAGCAAGCGCATCTAGCTCCGCACCGTATAGGTCACTTTTATTGTTATGCCGTCGGAGACGTGGTAATGGAAGAAGCTTGTCATCAATAAAATCAGCTTCCACCGAGCAGGTAATTACAAGCGGTTGATGGTCAGAGTAAGGTAATTCGTCCACTTTAAGGTCCCTGAATACGTCGAACCATCCTCCAGAAATTGCGCAATAGTCAATTACAGTACCCCCTGATGATCCTATGAACGTGAATTTGCCTTCTAAATCCGAGCGGGAGCAGCCATTTGTTAGTACCGCATTGTAGTCTTGGCACAGGTCAAGCATTTTACGGCCTCTATTATTTAGTTTGACATCCATCGAGTTGCGTTCAGCATGAAGAAGATGCGGACTGAAATTATCTGAGGAGTCTCCGACTAACAGAATGTGATCGGAGGCGCCATCTTCTAGACGAAGCTGGAGCGTGTCAAAGTCCTGATCCCAGTTGTTGCAATTTAGATATATGGGAATGATCCGTAAGTTTTTGTCAAGCAGGGTCAATACTATCTCACATCCATATTCTTCCTGTAAGCGATTATCATACCACCCTTTGCTCTGCCAAACATATGATCGCGAGCAGCCGGTTCAAAATTGGTTACATGCTCGCCAAAACGATCTTCAGATTTTTTACTGTTTTTTTCTTCTTCGATAAACGTTTCCAATAAAATAATAATATCAAAGCGAGTTATATAATCTATAAATTCAGCGAAAAAGTTTTTCTTTGCAAATCCACAAACATTGTACACTAAAATCTTTAATTCATTAATAATTATTGTCGCAGTATTATTCAGGTGATCACTGTGACAGCTTAAATCCTAGATACGATTCAATTCATTGTTGCTTGCGCTGCCTGGGGCAACATCATCTGATTTCGCTTTGATATTGAAGTTTCCATTCTGAGCGTTGGTGATACAGGATAGAATTCTGTCTGTATCTAAATTTGAAAGTTGATATCGGAGCGCTTCCCAGCCGTTTTCATCTCCACATCGCAACGCGCCTTCCCGATCAAACTCAAACTTGCGATCATTTAGATACAAACCATCATTATAAATTTTTAAACTTGTGGACGGACTTGTTTTTCGTATTTCGGCTGCGACGATGCGAATATTTTTCCGGATTTTCCTTACCTCTCTCGGAAGGTCTCGGTGTATAATTATGCCCGTCCTTGCAGTTTTTTCGCTTGCTGTAATACGCTGCCCACAGTTACTTTCGAGTTCATCTCGACGAGGACGTTGTGATGCTTATGACCTGGCGGTAGCACTGACAAGTTGATGATTGTGTCGACACTATTTGTCAATTCTTGTAGCACTTACTTCGCTTTAGTCGCGGGCTCTTCTGACGATTTCTTCGGCAAGTGGATTATCAGGTTCTTCTCCAATGATTTAATGGCTAGCATCTTGGACTGTGCTTCCAACACTGTGCACCTCAAATTGATCTGCTCGAGTTTCACTTTAAGCTTAGCATTTTCTTCGTTGACGAGCTGCAGTTGTATTTGGAGGCACTCAATGTTAGACTTAGTTGCCAAAGTGCTGATTCTATTATTGAAGTTCGATTCTAACCTCACCAACTTTTGGTCCAAAAGCCGGGAAATATCTGCTATGCTTGCACCTGCACTTGAGGCCAATTTCGTTGAATCAGGTGTTGTGTCTCTTATTATGTTCGAGATCGTTTGCCAGTCATAAATGATGATAAAATAGCCAAAAAAGTTACAAAAACACGGACTGAAAAAAGACACGTCTGAAGTTTACACGAGTACGTTCAATTCAAAAAACCATTATGGCGTGGCATATTGCCGTCTGCCCGGTTCGATTGACTAAAATCATTAACTACTTTCAAATGTTTACATTTAGCATATTCAATTGATTCATCGATTCCTTTTCATAATTAGATATGTACATAATCTTATACTATAGTAATAAAATATTAAATGATTAAATTAAATAATTGATTGAGCTCATTACATACATTCGTTCACTATTCGGTGTCGATATTTCAGCGCGATGTTGCAGTACTCGTATAAATCATCCCAGTTGGATCCGTTTAATAAGCCTTCGACTACACGTTCATCCAGAACATTTTTACCGAAACATGATCTTCTAATTTCCTTTAGAATTGGGCATACTCCGATAAAGTGACGCGTGTCCTCTCTGGTGTTTAGGTTACAAAGATCGCAGATTATCGGTAAATCGTTTCGATGCGGTATATACATAGTTCAGAGGCAGCATCTCTCCTCTAGCTTTGAAGATCGTCGAAATCTTGTGCCTACTGTAGCCGTTTTGGAAATACGTGTTGTGCTGAAGCTCTTGGTTTAGTTTTACGTAAATTTCCCGATGATGCGACGCCACTGCCTCTTCCTTCGTTGTCGTTACTTCAAAATTTATCTCATCATTAACAAATTTTCGGAGCAAGTGGCATGTCTCGTGGTCCCCGTTCCAATTTACTTCGACTCCTATTTCGCTCGCCAGAGTTTGTAGTTCCGCAAAAAAAAAATCCACTATTGTTGGCGACACAATACTTCATCAATATTTTCGGCATCCTGTAGTCCCTCAAGGCTGCAACCTTTATGATGTAGTTAATGTGAATTTGCGACGTTTCAAATAACGGTTTTAGGCCAGTTTCTCGTAGAAGCATGTAGTTAGGGCTTTTTTCGGGAAGATGGAAAGTGCGCTTCAAATAGTATTGTTGTAGTTTCTCGACTGCATCGAACTTATTTCCACCCCATATACTTGCGCACCATATAAAAGCACTGACTTCGATACTGCTTTGTAGATATTATATTTCACCGTATGACATAAGTCAGGATTATGGAAACAGTTCTTCCAAATCGAGTTCATCGCCCATTTAGCCTCATTGAGTTTCTTCTCAAGATGATAATTAAAGTTCAGATTGCTGGTAATGTGAACGCCGAGGTACTTATAGCTCTTAACGATTTCGATCTCCCTTCCGTCAAAAGTCCACTTCTCATTTCGTGCCAGTATATGCCACTTCTTAAACGCCATCACTTTCCATTTTTGAAGGTTTACCGTCAACTTCCATTGATTGCAATACGCCTTAATATGGTTAATCATACTTTGCAAGTCTCTCGGTGATTTGGCGAAAAACACCATGTCGTCAGCGTAAAATAGCCCTTTGAGCGTTGTTCCAAAAGCATCTACACCACCAGGCATACCATCCAATATGTCGTCCACATACGTCGCAAATGCATCCGGACTTATGACACACCCCTGACGCACTCCTGCATTTGTTCCGAATTTCGATGACATTCGAAACCCGTTCCATATTATGGCTGTGGTATCCTTATACAATTGTTCCAAGGCATATCCAAACTTGTACAACATTCCGTGGTTGTACAACTTATAAAAAAGGGACGGGCGATCAATAGTGTCGAAAGCGGACATGAAATCCACAAAGTAAGCATATAGTCTGATCCCTTGATTCAGGTACAACTGCGCTAAATTGTACAAAACGAAGACATGGTCATTCGTGGAGTATCCTGGACGAAATCCCGCTTGATTCTCTGATATAATTTCACCTTCGTTTAACCACCTAGCAAATTTTGCTTGTAAAATTGTGGTAAAAATCTTCCCCGACGCATTTAGGAAAGAGATACCTGGATACGATGCAGGGTCATTGACATTTCCGGCTTTAAACAGAGGAAAAATCACCGCCTCTCGGAATTCCTCTGGAATATCTCCGTTATCAAAAATACGATTAAACTCCGTACATAGAATATCCAGAAGCTGTTCAGTCCCGTACTTGTAAAATTCAACGGGAATTCAGTCGGTCCCTGGAGGCTTGCATTTGTACAAAGCCAAACGAATCTCTTCCTTCGATATAACCGCATCCAGCACCTCTTCGTTCCATCTGGGCCGCGCATATTTTATGTTGCTTAAAACTTTGATTAGCCTGTACGCACATACGACGTGTAACAGAATTGTTGGCTCTTCGAAAAATTCTCAATAAGGCAAAAGAGTGCTTTCTCATCTTATCACATTCACTGTCATACCAGGCCCGTTTGAATGGTCTCTTGTGCTTTTCTGTCTTCTTGGCACTCATTGTGATAACTCTAGCCAGGTCTTTCAAATTGACACTCGCAATCTGTGCTAGATTTCGCTCCAAATTTGTTTTATACTCACTAGCATATTCATCTCTCCAGACTATTTGCGGCAACATCTCCATTGACTTAGCGCTTGTACTGCCGATGCAATCTAACCCAATCGTAGCTATAATTGGGAGATGATCGGAGTACTGCTTATTTTCCACTATGAAGTCCGTAATGAGGGGCAACCAGTCCCCTCCGGCCAGGCATAGATCGATAACAGTGTGCCCTTGTGCACCTATGTAAGTACACTCTCCATCCGCATCGCTAAGCGATGCGCCATTAAAGAGTTTCAACGCAAAAGAGTCCATTAGACTCAGCATTTTTCGCCCGCATCCGTTCAGTGTATGATCTTTCGATTTTCTTGTTATTTTCTCCGCCTGATTTGCCATTGGTTTTTCGCTTCCAACTCTAGCGTTTACATCACCCATAATTAGCAGATTGTTAGTGTTCAGTTGGATTAGCATATCCGTGAGCTTGTCGAACTCGTCATGCCATAAATTACAATTAATATATGTTGGAAATATGTATATGTAGTTGCTTATTACTGATTTTCAGAGCGAAATAATCCCAGTCATCGATGCTCTTAAATTCAAAATTGTGTTTTGCCAACTCTTTTTTTTACCCGAATAGGCATCCTCAACCAGATGGATGTACAGTATAACTATTGAAATGAGCAAAATTCACAATGACTATTTCTTACCATACTTTTGCCTATAAATATATTGTTATGTATGTATGCCGATATTTGCGGAATCAACGATCATGCATGGAAATTGCAACACTAAATAAATTGTGTCAGCGCACTATCGTACATATTCAGGGGTGTCATCAATTTTATTTATACATAGTTAAGTTTTCATTGTAATATCTTGTTAAGCAATAAATCAGTTGTAATTTGACCATTAAACCAGCAGTCGTTTTACTCGTATTTGACCATTGAACCAGCAATCGTTTTATTTTGAAGTTGAGTAAATTCTGAGGTATAGCAATATATATTATATTTTGCCTAACGGATTATTGAATGATTTTCCCGTCAAATTCATCTCATCCATTAACAGCAGAGTAACTATTGAAATACGCAAATAAATTCACAATGAGCAAAATTAAAAGAACAGTTCCCTCTCACATATTTCTTTCTGTATGTTCTGAATGATTTGCCGGTATGTAAACACCTCATTTTCAAATACGTTTATCTATAGACGTATATCCTGCCCGAATCGCCGGATTTGAGCAAATTGTTTGCATCACCGGATTAGAATCTTCCCCGAATAGCATAATAAGTACCAAAACAAGCAGAAAATTCACAATGAACAAAATTATGGAGACTGTTTTTTTTTCACATAGTTTTGCATTTACTCCTGATAAGCGGATTCCGGTAAATTTATTACGACGCATCGGTCAGTACTCAATTATTATGATTATTTTGATAAAAGCTTGGATGGTATTGAAAATGGGCCCAATCGGACCAAGGGTTCCCCTAGCTACCATACAAATAACCCCTCCGGCATAGGTTAATTCGGCCATATTTTTCGGCAGAATATCGCCACCTACCTGAAATTTTCATCAATGCCTAATTGTTACATATGCTTGAAGTTGGTGAAAAGTTAAGAAGGTCAGACTACCCCTACATCCCTTACAAAGCAATATTCCGCCATATCTTTAAATAGAATGTCGCGATGTAGAGCGTATTGAGAGCTACGTTTTGCTGAAAGAACCAGAGTCCTAGCTATCACCGTTCAAAAGATACAGCCCTCCAAACATGGCCCAACAGGTACCAAGTTTGATGCCTCTACGATCAATATTAAGCGAGATAATGGCAATTTTGTGATTTCAAATGAAAATTTTCGAAATCGGGTTTTGAAAAAGTCGATGTAGAGCGCATTGAGAGCTACGTTTTGCTGAAAGAACCATCTACGCTCAATATTAAGCGAGATAATTGCAATTTTGTGATTTCAAATGAAAATTTTCGAAATCGGGTTCTGAAAAAGTCGATGTAGAGCGTATTGAGAGCTACGTTTTGCCGCAAGAACCAGAGTCCTAGCTATCACCGTTCAAAAGATACAGCCCGCCAAACATGACCCAACAGGTACCAAGTTTGATGCCTCTACGATCAATATTAAGCGAGATAATGGCAATTTTGTGATTTCAGATGAAAATTTCCGAAAATGGGTTTTGAAAAAGTCGATGTAGAGCGCATTGAGAGCTACGTTTTGCCGCAAAAACCAGAGTCCTAGCTATCACCGTTCAAAAGATACAGCCTCCCAAAGCTGACCCAATGTGTGCCAACTTTGACCCATCAACGCTCAATATTTAGCGAGATAATGGCAATTTTGTGATTTCAAATGAAAATTTCCGAAAATGGGTTTTGAAAAAGTCGATGTAGAGCGCATTGAGAGCTACGTTTTGCCGCAAAAACCAGAGTCCTAGCTATCACCGTTCAAAAGATACAGCCTCCCAAAGCTGACCCAATATGTGCCAACTTTGACCCATCTACGCTCAATATTTAGCGAGATAATTGCAATTTTGTGATTTCAAATGAAAATTTCCGAAAATGGGTTTCGAAAAAGTCGATGTAGAGCGCATTGAGAGCTACGTTTTGCTGAAAGAACCAGAGTCCTAGCTATCACCGTTCAAAAGATACAGCCTCCCAAAGCTGACCCAATGTGTGCCAACTTTGACCCATCAACGCTCAATATTTAGCGAGATAATTGCAATTTTGTGATTTCAAATGAATATTTTCGAAATTGGGTTTTGAAAAAGTCGATGTAGAGCGCATTGAGAGCTACGTTTTGCCGCAAAAACCAGAGTCCTAGCTATCACCGTTCAAAAGATACAGCCTCCCAAAGCTGACCCAATGTGTGCCAACTTTGACCCATCAACGCTCAATATTTAGCGAGATAATTGCAATTTTGTGATTTCAAATGAAAATTTTCGAAATTGGGTTTTGAAAAAGTCGATGTAGAGCGCATTGAGAGCTACGTTTTGCCGCAAAAACCAGAGTCCTAGCTATCACCGTTCAAAAGATACAGCCTCCCAAAGCTGACCCAATATGTGCCAACTTTGACCCATCTACGCTCAACATTTAGCGGGGTAATTGCAATTTTGTGATTTCAAATGAAAATTTTCGAAATCGGGTTTTGAAAAAGTCGATGTAGAGCGCATTGAGAGCTACGGTTTGCTGAAAGAACCAGAGTCCTAGCTATCACCGTTCAAAAGATACAGCCCTCCAAACATGACCCAACAGGTACCAAGTTTGATGCCTCTACGATCAATATTAAGCGAGATAATGGCAATTTTGTGATTTCAAATGAAAATTTCCGAAAATGGGTTTTGAAAAAGTCGATGTAGAGCGCATTGAGAGCTACGGTTTGCTGAAAGAACCAGAGTCCTAGCTATCACCGTTCAAAAGATACAGCCCTCCAAACATGACCCAACAGGTACCAAGTTTGATGCCTCTACGATCAATATTAAGCGAGATAATGGCAATTTTGTGATTTCAAATGAAAATTTCCGAAAATGGGTTTCGAAAAAGTCGATGTAGAGCGCATTGAGAGCTACGTTCTGCCGCAAAAACCAGAGTCCTAGCTATCACCGTTCAAAAGATACAGCCTCCCAAAGCTGACCCAATATGTGCCAACTTTGACCCATCTACGCTCAATATTAAGCGAGATAATGGCAATTTTGTGATTTCAAATGAAAATTTCCGAAAATGGGTTTCGGAAAAGTCGATGTAGAGTGCATTGAGAGCTACGGTTTGCTGAAAGAACCAGAGTCCTAGCTATCACCGTTCAAAAGATACAGCCACCCAAAGCTGACCCAATGTGTGCCAACTTTGACCCATCAACGCTCAATATTTAGCGAGATAATGGCAATTTTGTGATTTCAATTGAAAATTTTCGAAATCGGGTTCTGAAAAAGTCGATGTAGAGCGTATTGAGAGCTACGTTTTGCCGCAAGAACCAGAGTCCTAGCTATCACCGTTCAAAAGATACATCCTCCCAAAGCTGACCCAATATGTGCCAACTTTGACCCATCTACGCTCAATATTTAGCGAGATAATTGCAATTTTGTGATTTCAAATGAAAATTTTCGAAATCGGGTTCTGAAAAAGTCGATGTAGAGTAAGGTGACCAGACTTCCGAAAACCCAATGCTGTACATATTTGCGGAATTCGATTTTCCGGCAAATTATCACGCCGATTTGGAGAAAGAATAATATCTCACGAGGCTACCACCATGATTCTTCTTTTCATAAGTGATATCTTCGTGAAACAGGGAACCCTAAAGTTCTCAATGTTCTCCTCAGTGACGTAGGTAAGGGTGGGGGGGGGGGAGTCAAGGGGATTGATCCTTATGATAAATTTATTTTATTAATTTGAAATTTAGTTCTTTGCTATTAATTGGGTACATTTCGTAACATTATTTACCGAAATGCCATCCACAGGGTGATTTCGGAATTAATTCTTTTTATAGTACTTCCAATTGCATAATTGATACTGCCTTGGCTAGAATTATGGCAATTCCTATCGTCTACTGGCGTCCATGAGTTTTGGATTTCTTCAAGCGTTATTTTTCACGTAGTCTGACTGCCACAGGAACAGATCAGGTGGAATTTACTAATAAAATTTGGCGTTTTAGCGAAAATCAGTAGTGTGGAATATCTAGTGATACAACAGGCTTCTAATTACGACACATGCAGGACTAATTTGCTTGAACAATGGTGCATCATACTAACCGATTTTTCTCGAATAAAATCACAACCATCTCTTTCGCTTTCGCTCATACGCCGCCGGACCATCTTGCGGTGTTACTTCACAGAGGCGGCCTCAACGTATATTTACATCCTGTTACCTCGCTCTTATTGTATACTGCAGACAAACCATACTCACAACGATTCTTAACATTTGCGCTGGGAACTGTCAATTTTAAGTTCACCGCATAACCTTCGAGGATCGATCTTTCAAGGTGTAGAGCGTATTTTGCGCACTTATAATCTTCAGGCGATTCTATGATATTCTCAGTTATTCCGCCTGACTGAATTAAACCCCCGCGTATCATTCAGGAGTAGCTAGTCCAACCTCGATTAAGTAGGTACACCAACATTAAGGTTGGGATTATGAAAACTCTACATCTGAGGTCTAGTTGTTCGACGTGCAATATTTACTTCGCTCTGCCAAACCTATTCCTCCGGAATCTCAGCCTTTAAACAACAGCCGGTTTTGGAATTTCCTCTCTGCTGAAAAAAAATCCTAACCACCGATCCCCTCTCCCTCCAAAAAACTATCTAAGCCACTGGTTCTCCTTGGCAAAAAATCATCAGCAGGTGAAGCACAAATGTATGTTCTAACACAAAATACTTTAACAAGGAAGAGTACTCGAAATAAGATTAAACTCATAAAATAAATAATAGATTTCAGAAATTTCAGATTTCTGTAAGTTGGACAGTCGTATGACCTGGCATCTTGAAACTTGGATGAGATATACGTCAAGTGTCTCTAAAAGTGTGCATAATTTCCGAAATTTTAGTCGGCTCCGAGTTATGGAAAATTAATGATTGGAAAACATAAAAGTGCGATTATATCATTGGACAGCTAGAGTCTTGAAATTTTTATCAAATACATATGAACAGTACGATGCTCTACCAGTTATCTAAATTTCAAAGTTTTTCGCTTACGGATCTCCGAGTTATGGACAATTTTTAAGTAGAAAACTCAAAATTGCGACTTGGCCAGCCGTAACTTCCGAACGAGGATACGTAGGACCGTGATAATGGAGTAAATGTGAGTGCCAAATTTCAGAAAGATCGAAAAGGTTTCCCGAGTTATCGAAAATTGAGGATTTCCAAAGCGATTACCTCGCTAAATATATCGATCGTACAAGGTACAGTATAGTCCAACTTTACACCTTAAAAGCAGAAAAGACTAATCACAGGCATCATCGTGGACCTTATTACGTAGTCAATTAGGCTTCATTGTGAGGCATGGAGAATGCTGTACATTTTGCTGTACATTTCCCAATGCTGTACGACAGGTCAAAATGCTGTACTGTACAGCAAAATGCTGTACGTCTGGTCAGCTTAATGTA
>CATIXY010000079.1:0-31925 GCA_949715475.1 Microchrysa polita
GTTATTTCGGTGTGGATATCAGCGAAATCGAATTGAAAATGGACTTAAGAGGACTTGAAGACAAACGGTAAATTAAAGTGTTTGCATAATCCTTCTTGGAAATTGATACTTAAGTTGGAATTGTTATGATTTGATTTTAACGGTGTGGGTGGGGTACTAAAATAAATCAACCGTTTCGGAAAGTTGGGAGATACCTATCAAATGCTCAATTGGTTTCCTACTTGCGACGAATTGCATGCAATTGTCTACAGAAACTTCAGTCAAACCATACCTCTGTGTGTTTTTTAACGATAGAAAACCATAAAATTAAAAATTACAGACTTTAACGTCTCTTTAAAACACACACCAAAACTTTAAATCGCCTCAAACTACAAGAATCATCAAAAGCGATGCCCATTTGAATAAGATTGACTGAAAAACAAGAAATTTTTTTGGCACAACAATTTGTGGCTCTCATTCCATTTACACAAATTGTAATACCATTTCGAGAATATGCGGTTTCCTTTGTTAAAATCAAGGAAAATGGGAGTTTTGTCCCAAATTCTCTTTGTTTTCAGCGTTTTTCGATTATACCGGCACTATCTCCGCGGGATCAAATCAGCACTCACCCTACGAATATTATGTTTATACAACTTTTTGAACTATGACCTACTTCATTATCCTTCAAACGACACGTCTTTTCTAGGACACATTGTCACACGGAATTTTTAAAGCATCCATATACTTAATTGAATACATTACACCTAGCACAAGAGTGTTTGTTATCAGTCGCAGATAATAGTGTTCGTACGTACTTCGGAGAAAAAAAGTGCCTTGACTCCTGACTCATTTAAAAGTACGAAGCAGCACGACACTATCTCTCCTATCCTCCATCCGCTCTCATTCTTCGCAGGAAAATTATTATCGTTGATGCTATAAATTTTTGGCATAGGGGCAAAACGGAAGAAAACTAACTTGGAAGTTAATTTTCGCCCGGTCATAATGAGCTCATCGTACCAACTCATCAAAACGATGAAGTTGATGAGTTTTTCCTCGACATCGCTCACATCAGAAAAAGCACACAGAGACTGATACACTTTTTATATCAAGCAACGCACAGCAGAGCTTCCGATGCCGATAGTCGTGTCCTGCAAATATTAATAGGATGAGCACAAAGGACCACGGCCAAGGGACTTGTTGGTAGACATTTTATCGATGACATTGTTCTGTCCGATACTAAATAGGAAAGTGTTTTGGCATCTTTTTTCATTGAAAGACAATTTTCCTATTAATTTTGATTTACATCGCAGGACAATAGAAAGTTGTGGAAAGTGGCGGTAGTAATTATTGTTATTGCAAAATCATTGGCATAAGCGTCGGGTTAAACTGCAACGACCAACTTTCCAAGTCAATTCAAAGGAGTTGTAAGTGAGCATCGTTAATAGTATGGATTGTTTACAGTGGCGTGCACTCCATATATGCAAATAAGCAGTGCATACCCTTTCATTTAAGAACATTTTCTTCATACAAGTTCATGAAAATAATTACTGATTTCACTGTTAATTCTTTCCTCAATAAATGTACCAGCGCCATCTTTATATAAATAGTGTAGGTTCCACTGACCTCGTTTTTTCGCCGACACTAGAGTATGCTCAATAAGCACCATTTCGCCGTGCTTGTAATCTCCATACGAATTGAAAAATTTCAACTGCAACAATGTTGCAGGTTTATTTGGTGAAGAGAAGCACGCCTGCCTTGGCGTTGGCGAACAAAGTTGACGGACGAACGATGACTATAGCACAAGCGGCGAAAAATGTCTTGATAAAATTCGAGCAAAGGGAACCATAGCGGAAATAAACAGTAGGTCCCAAAATGTGTCGTTCAGTTTTGGCAAAATGTTTCCATTGTTTGTTTTTTAATATTTAAACAATGTTGAAACAGGAATTTATTATTTTTTGAAAGAGAATGTATTTTACTAATCAGAACCAAATTATAATGCACATTTTTGTACGGGGTTGGTTGCATAGCTATGTATGCATTTTGTTAGTCATCTGTGTTATGTACATATTACAAAAGAAGGTTTGTATGTATGCCTACAGTTTGCATATTTGAGAAAATCAATAAATCTTACAATGCGAATGTTTGTATTTGTTTGAATGATTTAAATAATTCCCAAGCACTGTTTTGTTAACTTTACAAAGTTTTTTTTTTTTTACTTTTTTTAGTGTTTTCTAGGCGGTTTTTCCTCATTTTTAGTTATCCTGAGATTACTCAATTACTTAGGAAACACTAACCTTCCTTTTAATTTCGACATATCAAAAAGCTCGTATACTCGTATATATACTCGTATTTATCTTACTCGTATTTATCTTTTCTTCGGTTTTAATTTTGCATACCCTCCACAAAATGGCTGTGCACGCCACTGATTGTTTATGAATGGTGTGGTGGTGGATGGGCTAAGTTTCAATAAGCTCCTTGCTGTTTTGCTAATGATCATTTTGTGGATGATGTTTCGATTAATCTACAAAGTTTTCCGCTTGCAAGATGGCTTAAACTGATTATGTCACGAGGAAATCTGTGTAGGTACTTATTCTTAGTTTACACTTGAAAATTATTTAATTGCTATTTCGGTCAAAATAGGTTTCCGTTTTGACGCACGCTTTGTCATTTTGAATTTTTATATGAAGCACTTGGACAAACTAGAAATTTTCGCACAAAATCTACAAAATGAACGAGTACTCATGCTTTTGAATCGAACTGCTGCGGAAATTATGGGGAATTGAAGCAGCTCGCCTATTTTCTCCTCCTCGGGTAGAAACCAATACCATATCAACCTTACTAAGAAATTCTTTTCTTTTAGAAAACCATCCTTTAGGTTTTCTTGAAAATAATTTGGTTGTGAATTTTTGTCAATATTTAGAAGCAGTCACAAATGGCTTGTTTCAGCAGTTTCTCTGTAAAATAAACCGTTTTTATAAAACTTTTGCTACAACGTTGGCAAAAGCTTGTTGAAGGGAAGGGACAATATTTGGTTGGTTGGTTGATTAAAGTTCTTGATGAATAAAAGAATTATGTCTGATAAGAGGCTCCTGTTCCGCAGAATCGTGTCAATAAAAGAACCGAAAGGTCCAAACAGTTAAACGGACTGAGACGCAAAGCTTAGCAAATTCCAAAATGGTGATCACGGAGAACAATAATAAAGGAAGTTAGTCTGCTACTCTGCATTATTGTTGTGGACGTTTTAAAATCATCGAAAAACTGAAAATTCATGTGCTGAAACTTGAACTACATTCAACTTAGTTCTTCATAGCCGATCAACTTCAACTCCTTCAGTTGATCTGACGCGAGAATCGTTTTGTTTTCATAGACGAAGGATTTTGAGAGGCTCCAGTGAAAAAAGTCAAATTTGGTGAAATCGGAGAACTGAAAGATTTTGGAACGTTGGTCAACCTCAATGTGAGCCTGACACATATGGTTTGGTGAACTTCTATCCGACGCTGTGGCAGTGTGTTTTGTGTGAATTTTGTTGAAACCACTCGTTGTCAAGGACGATTCTTTCCAACGCTGGAAGAAGATCAACGAATTCATAACAACCTAAAGGCTGAGGAAAAATGTAACGTGAGTTAAATCTCCGGCGCAAGAGATGATCATTCACTTCTCCATCTCTTTCGTGGAATAGAATACTGGCTACTACTACACTACCTGCCTGTGCGACAGTCAGTGCCGATTTTTGGTTAGTTAGAAAATGTGTTTAATAATCCAGTGAGTTCCTACCTATAGGGCAGTGGTTCCCAACCCGCAGATGTCTGCGGGCCACTTAACCTCGAAGGGAATTGCTACCACCGTTTCGAGGATGGATTAAAAAGTTTGGATGGTTTCTTACCTATTCAGTTGTGGTCAGATTATTGTTGTTATATTTCAGACCTTTCGGGTCGATGCACTCTTCTACTACTACTACTACTACTACTACTACTACACGGAACCAAAAAATTCGTAAATTAAATACATGATGAAAATTTCCTTAAAATACCGTTAATGAAGCTGTTATTTATATTGAAGAATAACATAGTCATATTGAATAATTACGAAATTATTGTAAATTGATGCTGGACTCGAACTCGGTCCGCCTGCGTGCCAGTCCACTCACAAGACCAACGCCTTATTGAGACTCGGCCACGACATTTTTCTTTTTTTTTCTTTCTCACAAATTGTATTAACAAAATAATTTTTGGAATTGAGATTTCCATTAAAATTTAAAGGCAAAGATTACTCAAAAAATCGAAAAGACACAGAAAATGCGTTACTATTAATTCATCAGTGTGAAGAAATTTCGCAAAAAAGAAGAATTGAAGAATTGATTTTGTCAATATGACTAAATTATTCACTGTGATAAAATATGACATATATAAAATATAAGAATGATGCTATTCTTCTATTTGATCAATTTTCATCCTTTTGACGAATCTGACCAATTGTGAATTTGTTATTTTGATTAATTTTTGTCAATCTTAAAATTCATCATCATCAATGTGGCACGATAGCCCGACATCGTCAATTGGTTCCAATAATTTAGCGCAAACAAATTGTCAGTTTGAATACGAAGAAAAACTTTTACAAAGTTGCAATTTCTTCAAATTGATAAAAAATTGTAAGCGAATAGTAATAAAATTGACGAAAATTTAGTTAATTTGATAAAACAAAAACAACTTTTTTTTTTCTAAAAATCTACCCGTACTTTTTCAATGCAACAAATTATTATTCAAACCAAATAAAAATTTTATTCAAAATTTTACTAAAAAAATCGTTCATATGAAGAAATATTTGGTTCAGTGTACTGCTACGTTATTTGTAATCTCAATTAATTCATTTGTAAAGATATACCTTAAATTGACCAACGTTAAATAGTTGAGTTGATTTAAAGAACATTTTTACTACTTCACGGAAATATCAACGATTGTTCGTAGTTAAATTGTATATTCGAATAAAATACGCAACAAATTTAGTGAAAAACCTAAAAAAAACTTTTTTCTCTAATCTTGCGTCGTTAAATGAAAGAATTCAATAGTATTTTCAGCTGCGAAGATGAGAGAGATTGACTATTTCTTTAGTAGATCTATCTAAATTGAAATTAACTACTTCACTTTAGATAAAAAGTCTAAATCATTTTTCTCAGTGTAGTATCATATACCCAATAAATCACTTTAGCATTGTCCGTCAGCGTTTCTTCCCTTTTAAATAAAAAACAAGGGGGCTTCGCCCCCTGCTCGCTTCGCTCGCCAACCCCCGGGGCCGAGGCTAATTTCGGGCGCGGCCGAAATTTGGATACCCTTCGCTTGGGCTAAAAGTTTTTTCGGGCGTACCTATGACTTGTATTTAACCCATATTATCCGGGGGTAAGAAGGAGTTGTGCTAGTATTACGAAATTTCGCACAGTAGTTTGCCATAGGAAGAATATGCAAATTTCGAAGAAATGTATTTTTAATTTTTTGTATTTTGGGCTGTGGAGCACGTTGCGAAAACGCAACGCTAGGGCTTAACGTGTACTTTTTTGGTCAAAGAAAATTCTCTTCCATACACTGACAACGTCTTATTTTTATAAATAATAGCCTGAAATTTAGAAACAAAAGCTGTTATTAGCTTTATTGTGGATCGCCTCACCAATTTAGTAGTCGAAAATAATCGCCAAGTATTCTTGTGGAGTCCGCATGGGGATGCGTAATCCCCTCATTCTTTGGGCACCTTCGATTTTTACCAGGTTTCTTAGAGTCACCAACCGGTGCTAGATGCCATGCCCAATCCGGATCGCTCATATCAGATAGGTGGAACAACTCCTGAGAATACATATTGTCTAAATATAAGGCTGGCGATCCTCCCTCCAGGAGTACTGCCTCTTCCCTTTCCATTTATAGCAGGTGGTTCTATGATAAACCAAACTTCCCAAGGACATATCTGTATTCTTTTATACACAAAGTTTAAACTTCACACTCTATTTAAGGAATATTGGGCCGCTGAGGCGGGTGAAACTTGGAAATAATCATTTCGTTGATAATAGGTAGTGGCCGCGTCATAAACCCAAATAAATTAAATTTATCGAAACCTTAAGTACAAACAATGTTCGCAATGTTAAATAGCATCAAAACTGAATTATTACCAAAAATAATGGAAATTATCTGACCGTAGGATAGGAAAAAGAGGATATCGTTATAGTCCAGCGTTGCGTTTTCGCAATGACAAATTTTCAAAGTTATTTCCAGGATTTATTGTCAAACTTTCAACACCAACTCACTAAAGCGAATCATCGATTTTTCGTAATTTTTATTAACACCCTACTTCCAGTCAGTTATAAGCCAAACCCTAGCTCACCCAATGTATTGCACAGTTGCTTACTCGCATTCCTCATTTAATTTAATGCGATTTGCCATTATCAGAAAATTCAGGACCTCGTCCGCGGAAAATTTAAAGCACTAAGCGCTAAGGAAAATCGGAATACTAATAACAAAAAGAAGTCGTTTCGCGTATAATTTTTCTGTTTAAAAATTTGTTGACAGTATTTCGCGGGTCTCTCCTAGTGACTCCACTCTCCCCTTCCGCTTAAAACAATAAATCGATAATATGGCTTCAGTATGTTCACTCGAAAAAATTTTACTCCACTAATAGGAGGAAACTTTTTTTCCTTCTATTATAGTAGTAAATTTACACCACGATATGAAGGAGAGTAATTTTACGCTTTACGGTGTAAATATTTACTACAAAATTGGTGTAAATCTACAAACGGTAATAAGTAAATTTGCACACATAAATAAGTAAACTTGCTCTTAGACTTATGTAAATTAAATAAAAAATAAGCAAATTTGCACTGGGAAAAATGTAAATTTACACCGGCTAATATGTAAATTTACATCTGAAAATGTAAAGTTACACACATAATGACACATCTTCACACCAAATGTTGTTTAAAATTACACCAAAATAGAGTAATATTAAAAAATCAGTGTCATATTACACTATTTTGTGGGTTTACTAGAAATTTTGTTGAAAAATAAACGTTTACTGTAATTTTTCGAGAAAAAAGGTGTAAAATTCAACGAGTTTTTGATGTAAAATTCAACCTTGTTTTTACAGTGTACATATGAAATATATTGAAATCCGCAACCTTTTTGATAAAAATAACAAATTTAGGTGCATTTTAGCCTAGCAATTTGATCGACAACAAGGATTTAACGAAGATTGCGTCCAAAAAACTGTAACATCCGTCAGCAGTTACGATTTGATCCTGCATTTCGAGCGAATGACCGGGTTCCCTATACTTTGTCAATGGCACTATTGACGTAAAGCAGTATCAGGATGTCTTAAAAACGGTTTTGTTGCCATATTATAAGACACTGAATTCTCCGAGATGCAAATTTAGTTACATGCAGGACGGAGCACCTTGTCACAGGGCCAAAACCGTAATGAATTGAATGTCTGCAAGGAAGATTAAAGTATTGCCGTGGCCTGGCAACTCCCCGGACCTGAACCGTATTGAAAATATGTGGAACATGCTTAAATCGATCGTGTATTCAACTGCCAATAATAATGTGGCCGAGTTTAAATCGAGGATTTTACAGGTTTGGCAAAATGATTATAACATCAAAAACATGATACGGTCATGTATATGGAATATGCCCGAAAGAGTCCGAGCTGTCATTGAAGCAAAGGATGGGAATACACCTTATTAGTTTATAATAGGTGTGTTTTTTTGGTTATCCCGTGCAGGTTTGGGTAACGAAACTTCATATAAAAAAAATGACAGGTACGTCAGCTGTCATTTTTTTTATATGGAGTTTCGTTACCCAAACCTGCACGGGATAACCAAAAAAACACACCTAATGATTCATAACAGTATATGTTAATAAATTTTCAAGTTGAAATTGATCGTTTGTTTTTCTTCGTTGAAATAATGCGGAAAATGTTGAAAAATTAAAGTGGTCCTAATTAAATGGCCAGGGGCTGTATGTATGCATATCCAATTTATATATTTGAGTAATTTTCGTTTTTATATGAGTGGAAAACTGCTTCAATGTTATCGTCTTCCTCTGCAGTTCTCTCGCGTTGACTTTGACGTTGACTCTTGACGTCATATTATTTTTACCAGGATATTGATGTTTAGGTACCAAAATTTGTTATTGTTTCTATAATTTTCTATATAAATTTTATTGTATGTCAACATACGATAAGAAATTAGTTGATATTTCACACATCACAGAGCCATGTGTTACGAATACGAAATGTACATCAAAATGTCCTTATAACTATCCTTTTGAAACTCATCGCGATCTAGTTGTTGCGCAGATCTGAAGCTAACAATGTTTTAGGAAGCTACCGGAAATTTAAACTAAGTATAGCTAAATTAGAAACATGTTAAAATTAGTATCAAATTCGAAAAAGGTCTGGCCAGACCCCAATGTCAGTCCGAGGGTTAAGCTGTATCCACACTTGCTACCAATTGTTAGCTTGTAAAAAAACTGGCATCGCGAGGTCACCTTTCACAGCTACTTAGCTTCCAAACAGGCTTGCGTATGGCTGACTGTCTTGCATGAAAATGACATGTGTGTGATACAGTCTTATGTTTGATGCGCTGATACTTAATAACCTTTAATAGCTTTTACATGCACCCTTCCCCCCATTCGAACCTGCTTATCTAATTGACTTTTTTATTTTGTTGACTTAGTAGAGAGGTAGTTTTATTTATCTGAGTACACGTTAAATTAATACAAGAAAAAAGATGAATAACATCACATTCCGAGCAAGCCCTTTAGCAAAATTAACCTCAATCTATTTATGATGGATAGGATTGGATTCTATTTATAGCCTTTATAAGAATAATTCGTATGAGTATTTACTTATAAAAAAAATAATTCTCCTTGACATCAACCAAGGTCGATCAATTCAACAAGTTGTTCACTTAATTGAGTACCAACTCCTCCAATAAAAAAGGAGCGTGCCGTCGAGCGAGAAAAAAAATCTTTAGGTGACGGAGATGGGGTTGACAATGTAAATTAACTTGGCCGACAATGTGTAGACTCAAGACTCTCAGCATAAAAAAAAACCAAAGACAATTTTCAGACATTTTCGAGCACATTGACTTCATTTTCAACCGCGTAGGTTCTTTCTTCCGTTTGTTCACAGTGTCTTGGCATTTCGTCGCGTATTCCGGGAAATTCATGTCGTCACGTCGATTAATGAAGAAATTTTTCTTTTATTAAACAAAGTCGCACTTTGATTCAATTACACAATTCTACGACGAGGACGAGGGAGCTGCTTTTTTTTGTACCCATGCGTCCTTTTCGTTCAAGGTCTGGGAATTTTATTTGCATTTCAGTGGAATCGTGACTAAAGTGTAGACCATTTTGAAAGTAATGGTTTAAAAGTGGAAAATAGTTTTAAAGTGGATTAAGAGCAGCTGTGTTGAATTTTACATTTTGACGGTTAATTAAATGCATACTATTATCCCTTTATACCTGGTGCCTTGTCTTATTATACAAGTGCAAGGTTTAAATTCTCCCTCGTATTTAATTACCAAATGGAAATCAGGATAGCATAACCATCTGAACGAAACCCATTATGTTATGTCATGAAAGATGATTGTGGTTGGTCCTGAGACTGGCCGATTTTGTTTGATTGTTTCTAGCATGTAATAAACCCAATCTTGCGATATTGGTTTCGGGAATCCAGTCCGAGTCCAAGGTTTTTATGTTATAATCTTTGCGTTAAAACAAAATAAATCTATTTAAAATGAAAATAAATGTCTCATTTAAACTGTAAATAATTTTCTTGCCAGCAGTCAAAAGCACAATGCCCTTCTGCTTTCGTGCTCTTACTAGGAACAAAAAACTAAAACGTATAGAATATTCTCCAGTAAACTTTCCATTTAACACTGCAATTATCATGCCATTTTCACTCACAGGGAGATTGTCTGGAATTATGTAAGCAGCACAGCAACATTAAAACAAAAAAGTTGAGCCATTAAGAAATCTCCACAGGGACAATCGTGCAGCGTCAGTCCTCAACATTCAACATGCATGCAAAGAGCGCACAAACTTTACCCGTTAAAACCATTTCGCTATATAGCGCGCACATCACCACTACGCCCCATTAGTCCGGAATGCACTTTGAATACAAGATTTCCCACTTTTATGAAAATTTTTCCTTGGCCAGGGAAAGGCATATTCACTCAAACGGCAACTGTAGCATTATTATCAGTCGGCAAAGAATCTTCTGCCTTGCCTTTCTTCTCTATGGTGCGCGACCAAAATGAGGTAATTCACTACGATGTCGCTATATATGTACATCCCCAAAAATCCTATTCACCCTTCTTTCTAATCTCAGATAATTGTTGTGGTGGAGGATAGTAAATTTATGTTTGCAAGAAATTTAATGAGGCATTTTCTATACTTTCTGAGCTGATATAGTCTCTTCCAGTTCCACATATACCAACGTGAAGAATTAGAATAGAATCGCATGAGGATTCGATGACAAAAAAAAATATCCTTGGAGGCGAAACGGCAGAAGAAGAAGAAGAACCATCTCGCGAATATATGAATGGACGCAACAGTGACAATCTTTCAGTTCAGAATTTGAGCCGAGCATGAAAGGATGGACGGGGTGGAAAAAAATACAAGATTATTTCTCTGCGTCAGTCAGTCAGTCGCGTCGTTGTCGGTCGTCATCTGGGTCGCATTTAATGAGATTTTTCCCTGGAAATGTTCTGTACTCTATAGTCAAATGATTTTCACATAGAATGTCTATGGCCATGAGGGGGGAAAATGCCAGGAAGACTATATGTACATTAATGAAGCTTAAACGGAAGAAAATAAGAACTCATTGTTAGAAAGACCGTTTAATTATTGCCCCGCTTATATAGCATTCACTTGAAAGGAGTAAAATTTAATGAAGCCGCAAAAGATAATTGGATGATTGGATGAATAACGTAGGCTTTTTGTGCGTTAAAGTCAATTGCGCTTAATTCTGAACTGTATGAATATTTAAGGGAAACTGAAGGGTATACAAAATTGTGAACCAACTGTTTTGACAGTATAGGGCTGAATTAAGATCGAGAGTGAAATTTTTCGCCCAGGGGTTTTATCAATAAAAATGGATACGTACTGCCGTGAAATATGTCACAAACGGTGGGGAATTCCATGAGCTACAATTTGAGACCGGTTCCATAATTCTCCTCGGCCATTTGATGTATTATTTTTCGATTCCCCTTTCATTTGATATTTCACGATGAAATAACCGGGGAATCGAAAAAATACATAAAATGGCCGAGAAAAATGATGGAACTGTTTTCGGATTGTAGCTTATGGAATTCCCCAGCATTCCCCACGTATTCCACGACAGTAAGAATTCATTTTCATTGAAAAATCGCAGCGGCGAAAAATTTCACTCTCGATGTCAGTACTAGGCTTTAGGAGTAAATACAATATTTTATGATAAACTACAGTAGAAGCTTGTGTGTGTAGTGATCAGCGCACTCGTGCTCGAGGCACAGAGTAAGGAGCTCAATTCCCACTGCAAGCGGATTCAGCTTACGATGGTTATTGAATTCGGGACCCTTTGGATGGCGGACTATGTTTTTCCTCGGATATTAAATGAGAGCTCTAACCGTCAGATTTCATGGTCAAGTGTATTCTTTCGTGCAGTCCTCTTTATGAAAACAATTTTATTTTTAATATTTCAATACAATGATACAACAATTATAATGTTTACCACACGCTGTCTGAATGGCCCAGGTTTGTACGCAATTCAAGTCCTGTTCCTGAGGGTCAGTTCGATGCTTCGATGCCAAGACTAGAATACGCTGACTCGTTGAATGGTTCGTCTTTTATACTGTTCGAGCTTGCTGAGTGGGGGTGCTGCATGTCGTAGATAGTTGTGCTTGTGTTGTATGGAGCGTGTGAGCGGGACGTTACTTACATGTACGTTCCATGCGGTGGCGTTTGTGCCATAGTTATATAATTCTTTTCAACACCTTCCGATTCAAATACTTAGAGTCCATATTTTCCTTAGCTTATAACGCAGAGCAGACTTTCACCTTGGAATTACAGGATGATGACCAAATTTAATGAGAGAAACAAAAATCCAACCCATTCCTTATAAAATGAAAATTGATATAAATGCATTGTACGATCATAGTCTGTACATAGTCTCTATACTCTTTTTTGAATTATTATAATTAAATTCTTTTCCATATGCATAGATACGTATGTACATATTTTCCTGCATATAAAAATGAATTTGTGCATTTTCCCCATTCCTTGGTTTCATACGAGTAAGCAGGGACAAAAAAAAACTCAAAAAATGGTTTCAACTCAAACCGACTGTACCTAATGATTTTTCCATTATGAAATTTAATCTGTGCTTAGTGGCCTAGCAAGGCAAAACTGATGTCCAAACATACAAAGAGTCATTGGGCCTCCAACATAGGAACCACACCATATCGTTCGGCATTGTGTCCAAATGTGCGTCGCAATGTTGCCTCCTCGCATATTACCCCATACACACAGTGAAAGTCATTATGGATGAGAGCACAAAAATTTTTATCATTGGTCAAAGGCCACATGCGGAAAAGTACATACAGACATATCATGGTTCTGTGTCCTGTCGTCGTCCTTCTGGGCCGAGGACGGACCATTGGAATAAAAACCGCCTGTCTGACCGACAAAAATATTTCGCCAGCAGAATTGTCATGCTGAACCAGGCAGGATGCAACTGCAACTATGGCTAGCGTGTACCACTATCCATTTCGTTTGTGTGTCTCTACACATATGCCACATGTGTATAAACATGAATCTACCGCGAGGCTCTTTAGTACCATTATATAACTGTGTGTATTTTTGCAAAATGTTCGTTTTCCAATCCAGGCAAATATACGAAAAAAAATTTCATTTTTACGCTTGACAGCAAAGCTAGCCCCAGATACGCAATTATGCATGAACATTTACGAAATTTCATTCCACTTGAATTATACAATTTACACAGAGCCCGCGCTATTGTTTCAAACGTTTTACTCGGGGAAAATTCAACACATACATATTGTGCACAGAGAATCAAATAAAACAATTGAGCGGATTGGGGAAAGATGTTTATGATGTAGCAAAAAAAAAAACACACACAGAGGACTCTTCTATGGTTCGGCCATAGGCAATCCAACAATGCCCATAACAATCAGTAGTCGGATTATGAAAAGTTTTCATTTTGTTCGAGTTGTCTAGATCCAGGATTTTATCGCCGGATAATGTGATTCCATTTGAAATCGAAGATAATACCCTCGGCGAATATTTACAAAGCTTCACCTCAATGTATACGCGCTTTCATTTCCGATGGATGCCAGTATTATTAAAAAAAAAAAACAATTTTAAAGTATTTTTAAATAAAATTATTTTTTTAGCAAGGCAAATTAACTTTTATGTTGTGATGCTATGGATTTATCCGATTTCGGGGTAATTAATTGACTTAACTTTGAGTGTATTTCACAGAGCAATGACGCCAATTAGGATACATGATTAAGATACAATTTTTGGAAAACAGTTTTTTTTTTGTGCATAGTGTGAATTTGGTTAATCGTGTGAGCCTCGGAGCTGGCGGCTTCGCATAACCCGAGCCTCGAAGGGGCTAGTCAGGGAGAATAGCCTGGATGGAAGATGCCTTTGCGCCTATATCTGACTAGTTTGTGGATTGATGACCACACGACCCGAATCGCATTGCTGCCTAGTAAACTGAAGGGGCCGCCCGGATGTGAAAAGCAGCGCTACGAGTCTGCACAGGCTCGTAGTCACAGGTTCAACGAGCCTGGGAGATGCACATCTGAATTGTACGTGAGGCTTAACCAATAGGGGGGGGGGGCGAAGGAAGATTACACCTGCTATAGCAAAGTCTTTGGCGAATAGTGTACCACGGGGATGGGTGTGCCCAGGGGACCATGGTCCCTGCCCATCAAGGTGTTGGACTCGTGGTGGCTGTAGGTTGTTACCCGAGACATCGAGCTAGTGATGCAACCCCGGGGTTGGGTTCCTAAAGGTGGGTGCATTCGCCGGATGGAGAAATCCCCCTCTGATAAAACGACCTTGTCAGTAAACACCGAAGGTCCAAACAGTCCGAAGGACCGAGATAAGGCCGAAAGGCCAGGTGCTCCCCTGACGGTATACCCGTAGATGGTAAACTTGTGCAGGCCAACTCCCTCCTCGTTGATTTCTATAAGGGATTATACCACAAAAACAACAAGTTGTAAAGGTTGGCAAAAAATAATTAATATCACTTGAATTCACCACTCAAATCTTGTCATTAACGCACCAACTTCAGACAGTGTTGCCAACTGAAAATTTAATTTCCAGCAAAATTTCGCCGAAAAACCGGTATTTTTTCGAATAGCGATTAAAAAACAGCTAAAATTGGTTTGCAACCAGAAAAACCACAAAAAAAAAAAAAACGACAAAAAACAAACGACAAAAACAAACAAAACGATGACATTGCGAAATCAGCTAAAACAAAGTTCATATATCCTTTCACATAGTGACGGGTATAAAAATGATATAGATTTGGCCCTTCTTTAGAGTACGAGGGCGGTTCAAATATGATCGAGACAAATGCTCTGACACGTTTATTTATTATAGAAAAAAATTACAAAAATTTACAGTTTTTCTAGGTACTCCCCCTCACTAGTTACACATATTTTCCACCTCTCCGAAAACTTTTTGATGCCCGTATCGACAATTTCCTTGGACAACTCGGACATCCATGTGCGCACAAACTCCTCTGCCTCATCGTCGGTGTTCAATTTTTTGACCTCCGAGGGCTTCTTTCAGAGGTCCAAACATATGGTAATCGCAGGGTAATAAATCCGGACTGTAGGGGGAGTGCTCCAGTACCTCCCACCCCAAATCCGATATTATATCGAGCGTAAGACGCGCGGAATGAGGACGCGCGTAATCCTGGAGAAGATCCACCTTTCCTCACTAAAAAACTATAATGACAATACGTTGTGCAATGGGGGTCGGCACTTGATGTTCACTCATGGTCGTAGCACGAGCGTAAAATATCCCTAAGTGACGAAAAGTATGCCACTCTGTTCGTAAGGGACCCAGCTATCATATACTCAAGCCACGACCTTCAAAACATACATGCGCGCCATCTACAGCGTTTGTCTCGATCATATTTGAACCACCCTCGTACATATGCTGTAATCGCTGGCATTACAATCAACATTTTCTTAGCTCTAGTCTAGTCAACAACAAGATGTCCTACATTTACAAAAACGTATCTCTCTCTCTCTAGTTCCTGTCAACCCCTTGTGGGGCATAGGGCATTAACTACGCCTACTCTCCACCTCGTTCTGTTTTGCGCCAACGGCGCTAGCTGTGACCATGTAAGATTTAGCATTTTCGCCTCGCTTGTTACCGATCTTCTCCATGTGTTCCTTGGCCGTCCAACACGGCGTCTTGCTCCGGAATCCTGTGGATTCCAGTTCAGGGACTTTTTTGCGATGTTATTGGGCCCTCTTCGGAAGGTGTGACCTATCCATTGCCACTTAAGTCTTTTGATCGAAGTGCCTATCCTTTCTTGGCCAGTTATAGTGAGGAGATCCTCGTTCGAAATGATCTCCGGCCAACGAATATGTAGGATGCGCCGCAGACAATGATTTACAAAAGTTTGCAACTTATCAGTAATCTCTTTAGTCACCTTCCAGGTTGAACAGCCATATAGCAGCACGGATTTCACATTGGAATTGAAGACTCGAAGTTTGGTGCGTCTGGAAATATTGTTGTTTTGCCAGAAAGGAGTCAAATTGAAGAAAGCCGCCCTAGTCTTGTTTATCCGTGATTTTACATCAGCATCCGCTCCACCATCTGCTGTAACTACGCTCCCGAGATAGAAAAATTCGTCAACGTTTTCGACTGCCTGTCCCGAAATACAAATTCCGCTTTGCCCCCCTGGATATGTGCTCAAGAACTTAGTCTTGGCAGCATTGATTTTCAGCCCCGCATTACGACTTGCGCAATTTAGAGTTTCTGTCATTTGAGCGACATCATCCGTATTAGTTGATAGAAGACAAATGTCGTCAGCGTAGTCAAGATGTTAAAGGTGATCAAACAATTTCCATCTGATACCTTTGTTACGATGTAATTGAAGTGCGGAGCCGAGTACATCACTAATGACAATAAGGAAGAGAATAGGTGACAAAATGCAGCCTTGTCTCACTCCACTGTGCACCTCAAAAGGATCTGAAAGCTTGCCCTTATGCAAGACGTGACATTGGGCTCCATTGTAGGATTCCTTAATGATGGAGATTATCTTATCTAGAATATTTCGTCTTCGTAAGGCATCCCAGATGTACTGACGATCAACACTATCGAAGGCTTTTTCAAAGTCGATAAACATGAGATGTAATGGGGATCTCCACTCCGCGGATTGCTCGATGATAATACGGAGGGTGTTAATGTGGTCGCTACAGGGGAACCCTTCGCGAAAGCTAGCCTGTTCATCGTTCAATGTGCTATCAACTTTTTCCTTGATTCGTCCTAAAACAATCTTAGCCATCAGCTTGGAAATTGCAGGAAGTAGACAGATCCCACGCCAATTATTACAATTCTTCAGGTCACCTTTCTTCGGAATTTTAATAATTAGGCCCTTTTTCCACTCACTGGGAAGAGTTTCAGTTTCCCAACACCCTCGGATTAAGGGAAGAAGAATATCCGCTGTAGCGTTAATATCCGCTTTTAAAAATTCTGTCGGAATTCGATCAATCCCCGGGGCTTTACCGGCGTCCATTGATTTGATAGCGTCTGTTAGTTCCTTTTTGGATGGTGGACCGGAACTAATGCCGTCTATTTGAGGGACGTCTTCTGCTGGCAACGAAGATACACTTGCAGGCCCGAAAGTGTTATTCAGGACCTCTAAAAAGTGTTCTCTCCATCTTTGTAGCTGTTGTTCTTCGGTAACGAGCAGAACACCTTCCTTACCCTTCACAGGATGTTCCGTTAATAAAGATCTGCCAGTTAATGGCTTAATAAGTTTGAAGAGTGTTCCACTTTCACCGCGGAGAGCCGCATCCTCTGCCTCCTTCGCAAGTGCGTTGATATTGTTACGCTTATCACGTCTTACACTCCTCTGAACGCCTTTTTGGAGCGAACGGTATTCAGCTATGTATTGTTCTTTAGCTAAGTCGTCAGCAGCTGAGTTAATCTGCTCCTTAACTCTCTTGCGTGCTGAGATAAGAGACCAAGTGCAAGTAGAGTCGGTAATAAATGGTCTCCTACCGCGATCCAATCGTCCAAAAATTTCTTCGCCACATGAAATAAATGAATCCTTAGCGACTTTCCATCTATCTTCAATTGTCGGATTCTCATTTGGTGGTGGTGCATTAGCTTTTTCGTGCATAGCGGTGGAGAACGCACGCTTGGTTGATGGAATTTTGAGCTTCTGCATATAATATATATAAAAACGTATAAGCTCTATAAATGGACAAGTCTTCATGGTTCTTCAAAAAATGTAAAAATGTTCGGATATTTCACTCCTAAAAAATTGAGAAGATTTCCTGTACTATAGGAATTATTTAATATATTGGCTACTATAACGCTGATTCGCATTTAAAACGAATCAAATTATGCCTACGCTTATTCCACGGCTCAACATTGCATTCCGAAGTTTGTAATTCAAGTTTTAGCCTCAAGTTTTTCTTTCCTAATCTTTGATTTGAAACTTTTCGATATTTTCTTTTATCAATACAATTTAGTTTCAATTTTATCATCATTATCAAAAATAAATTGGTGAAGAAAAGTATATTTTTAAAATGAAAATTTTACCAGTTTTTGACTGCAAAGTGCTTCGACGAAAACCCTCACTGACCAGGACACCAAGTTGATGGAAGTTAGTGACATGCTGCACTGAGGGAACTATTTGTTCTTGAATTAAATGATTCATTCTATCTTGTTTTGACCCAATAAAATGGACCTTATATCTCTTAGCAATAGATTCTACCAATCCGCCTATACTAGACTAACCGAGAATGCTGGTGCATTATTTTAGAATGCTTAAAACCGACAATGAGTGTGTAGAAAAACTTCGCAATGATTAGTTATTTTGGTCCTGAATATTAAAAATTGAGGTTCGTATTTTCATTAATTTCCAAAGTAAATTGAATTTTAACATTTCGTAGAAAAGTTTTAGCTAGAAAAACGGCCGAAAAAATACAATCCGGTTGAAAAACAAGCCGACCGGCATGGGGCTGCCATACAAACCCAACCCCCATTTTGGTTCTTCTAAGAAACATTTTCTACACCAATTTCACAAAATCTTGAATTAATGTGTCTTTATCAAAGCAACTATAATGTCGAAACAAATGGAATCATACTACAGGGCCATGCTTCCGCAACCCCCAAATAAAATTTTCTAAGTAAATATTTGTATTTGCCCACTTATTCCAACCAAACCCCACACAAATATATTGTTTTGTCCACGCAACCGAACTTTTGTGAAGACAGAAGGGGAAAAATGGGGGGGGGGGAGGATAATTACAAGTCGTAGGTACGCGAGCAAAAACTTTTAGCCCGAGGGAGCGAAGGGTATCCAAATTTCGGCCGCGCCCGAAATTAGCCTCGGTCTCGTTTTATTGTAATTTGCCCTACAGTTTGTGTGTGAAATTCAATAAACTTTTTACTGTGGATGAATTCAACAAAATCATACAATGAAGTTCACAAGATACAATTTCATTAAATTTGTAGTGAAAGTTATTAAAATGTAGTGAAATTGATTACAATTCGAATTCAGTTGTTTTTACTGGTGCTGGCCTATTGTAAAAATGATTGCAGTGTAATGACAAAAATCATTGCATGATATTTGTATGGATAGTAACATTTATTGTGTTTATGGTAATTTTCACCACTGTCTGTAATATTAATTATTGCATGGTGTAATAGTTTTCATCCTTTCGTACATGAAATTAACAAGAGCGCGTGTATAATTATGAAACTGTCAAAAAATAAGACGACTAATTTATTCGCATAGCTTGTAATCTTAGATAGCTTAGGTGTAGGACGTAAGACTACGAAACGATAGGTCCCCGGTTCAATTCCCAGTAGAAGCAAATTGTAAAAACGTAAAGTTAAAATAGGGAATAGAATAGAATAGAATAGAATAGAATAAAAAAATGTGTACCCGATTTTGAGTGAGCTTTGGACATATATGTATTATTTGTATATGCTTATACCATCCACCTGAAACGGAAGGAAGAATTATGTATGTATGTATTATCTGTTATTTGCGTATTTGTGTACTTTTGGTCTATGAATGGGTGAGTTCACGTACGACGTACTTCAGCGGAATTTATCGAATACTATAGTCTCAGCTGTAGATTCGAATTAAGATTTGTCACTAAGTTAATTGTTTTGTCAAAATGGTGGTTAAAAGATTCACGAAAAACTCCGAGAAGTTTTCCCTTATGGGAAAAATCTTAGATCATGTATATGTCTACTTTATTGTTTTCAAAATAATCCACATTGCATCAACCATTATGTTGTCACTCCAGAAGACCAAAAATCCTTTCAAACCGATTACATACAGTACCCCAAATATCGACTTTCGAACGACAACCATAATTCCCATTCTCAGTTTTCTTAGAGAAGTGTCCTTTTTGGTGGTATATATGTACATAATATCCTTTAAAAACCCAAAATGAGCTTGTGGTGATTTTAATGGTCTCAGCTCACCGAATACTGTATTTTGATAGGCATATCGATTATATAGTATTTCCCAATTGAAAACATCCTTATCCGAAATGAAAAAATCCTTATCCCAAATGAAAAAATCCATATCGTTGTTGACTTTTTGGAAGGTATTGACGACGGTTTGAACCATGGTTCGAACCCCCCCCCCCCCCTGGGACATCATTTTTCTTTAAAAAAAAATAATTTGAAGCCGATCACATACAGTGCCTTAAATATCACCTTTCGAACGACACCCATAATGCCCATACTCTATTTCCTATGCTAGAAAAATGTCCTTTTTGTGGTAAATATCCTTTAACAAAACTTAAAATCAAATTGTCGTGATTTTACAAGACTCGTCGCAACGGATTCTGTATTTTGATATCCATATCCTTATACGTAGCGTCTATAATGCATTCCCACAGAAAAAAAGGACATTTTGTGTCCAAGGACATCTTCCTCATAAGAAGTTCTGGCACCAAAATATTAAGAATCGCACCACTTAACTCCCATCCGAGTTTCGTCGACATCGGTCCACGGGGAGAGCCAGGAGCAGCGATTGAAGGATGAATTTTCGTTCGCCTCAATGGCGAATTTACCGCTATTCCCGCAACTTATCGAAATCGTGATTGTCGATTCTGAGTCAGAGTGATCAAAGGATAATGTATACCAAATTTGGTGAAGATCGAACTACGGGAAGGTAGATTTTAAGCGTTAAACGTTTTCGTTACAGTTTTTCGTGACGCTTTTTCACGGAACGACACCCAGTATTTCTCAGGTAGCCTCCGCAAAGACATATACATGTCAATAAATAACAGGCGCGACAATCCAGCATTGGACTAAGGCCGCAGGATGTGTTAGTGACATCCTATTTCCAAGATCTTATCTGCTTTTTGTTGAGGTAATGAGATCAGCATCACGCTCAGCAGTGTTATTTATCCCCATAAATGGGTACTCGTTTAACATCTGAGTGAAATCATAGTCCGTCACAAGCTCGTGAGTTCGAAAAACACCATGGAACACGGTGAGATTCGAACTCATGAGCCTGTGCACCGAAGGTGCGCGCACTAACCGCTAGACCAGCCAGACTACAATAGAATAGAATAGAAGTGAAAAATAAAAAAAGATAAAAATGAAAAAGGAAAAAAAAACACTTTTTGTATTTTTTTCTATTATCGCCAAATTATCTTTATTACCAACCAATTGTTAATTTTATTACAATGACATCATTTCATAACTTTTACATCAGTTGCAATAGGGTGAAAAATCATTACAAATGCAATAGTTTTTTTTTACAGTTTTAATACCTTTCACTACATTTTTTCTCTCCGTGTACATATCCGGAACATACATAAATTTCGCTAGGATTGAAAATACCTCTATCCTCCTGGATTGCCGTGTCCTATATATATATAGGACATCCAATTCAAAAAATTCTGGCGTCTTAATTATAAGTTTAAACGAAACCGAGGCTAATTTCGGGCGCGGCCGAAATTTGGATACCCTTCGCTCTCCTCGGGCTAAAAGTTTTTTGGGGCGTATTTAATTCCACCCTCCCTTCTTTTCGTTCCGTCTTCACAAAAGTTCCGTTGCGTCCATAAAACAATATTTGTGTGGGGTTTGGTTGGAATAAGTGAGCAAATAAAAATATTTGCTCAGAATATTTTGTTAGGGGATGCGGGAGCATAGCCTTATAGTACGATACCATTTGTTTTGAGCTTTTTTATTGCTTTGATAAAGATACATTAATTCAAGGTTTTGTGAAATTAGTGTAGAAAGTGTTTCTTAGAAGAACTAAAATGGGGAGTTGGGTTTGTATGGCAGCCCCATGACCCCATAGCCGCTTTCCATCCATTCTTACATATGTTTTGTGTCATCATTAGAAACACATTTGTGTAAAATTTCGTTGAAATTGGTGCACAAATAAAAGTTTTTCTTAGAAGAACCTAATTTGGGGAGTTGGGTTTGTATGGCAGCCCCAGGACCTCATGGTCCGATTTGATCCGTTCTTTCATATGTTTTGTGCCATCAATAGAAACACATTTGTGTGAAATTTGGCTGAAATTGGTGCACAAATAAAAAAGTTTCTTAGAAGAACCTAATTTGGGGGGTTAGGTTTGTATGGCAGCTCCATGACGCCACGGTCCGATTTGAGCCATTCTTACATATGTTTTGTGTTATCAAGTAACTGATATAAAATTTACTCGTCGATTCCTTTGATTTGAGTATCCTTACGTCCATCTCCGATCAACACTAAAAAAGTCGACTTTAATCAACTCTTCGGGACACCCTGTTATCTTTTCTAAAGTATTGTATATGCCAAAGACTGTTATCATTCTACACATTTTTGCCAAATTTCATGACGATCGGTTGAGCCGTTCGCGAGTTATGTAGTGAACAGGCGGACGGCCAGACAAACAGACGGACGGACAAAATCGATTCCATAAGGGGTTTTTTTTCTAAAAAACCCCTAAAAAATGTTTAATTTTTCTCAGTTATGGTAGCAGCATCTTGGAAAAACAAAATTTTCAAGTAATAAAATGTTTTCTGGAACTCAGGAGGATATAGGTCGTATAGGAAACTCCCCAAATCAAAATCGATGTTTCGTTATATATGTGGCCTTTCGGGAATAAACAGGACATTTGATCCTTACTATAATATGCGGCAAAACACTTCTAGGTAACTATACTACGCTAAATATCTATCACAGTCGTCCACGGGAGACGTAATGGGAGAAAATCATTTCGTTCACTCTGGCTGGACGTTAATTATCGTTACCTTTTTCCCAACAGGGGGAGAGGCTGTAGAAAAAAAATATGTCTACAATTATTATTATAGACTGCATTTTAAAATCGGTTTACTTGCTTATGTCTTTCAGAGAAAAGAAATGACTGTTAATTGCATATCTCTCTTGATCGTATGTATATATAAAAAAACAAAAACTATTAAAAATGACATTAATTTTTTATGTAATATTTCCTTTGATCAAAAGAAATACTCATTTATTCTGCAAACCAGACAATTACTTTTGCGCATATTTTCACAGCAGAGACACAACACGTCGCGCATTTTGTTTAGATAGCTTTCTAGCGCCACTTCTAAATAATTTATGACTACTAAATATGTGACATGTAGCATGTGCTTGCAAGAGGCTACCGACTACATAACGACTACTTCACTGAAATTATTCTAGTAATATTTTCCATGGTTGATTGTGAAAATTTTTCATTTTTCCTGCATCCTTTTTTCGCGCATTTTTCACAGAGTTACGTACGAGTATACATACTAGGTATACTTGTGCTTGTATCTACGCGTATGCTAAATAGGAGTCGAAAAGGAAAAAAAAGGAAACGTAGAAAAATAATAGCAAAAACAGAATACTACAATGAAAGCACATATGGAAATAGCAATTCATTCTGTGAAGTCGGTTCACCTAGTAAAATACACCACCTCGGCAGTTGCCAGTATAAGCGGTCATAGCTACAAAATATTGTGCGAGTGCACGGTCAGGGCGTCCAAATTAATAACACTGTAGTATAGTAACACATCGTCCTTTTTTTATTTTTATAATTCATGGAAAGTGTGGCGTAAGTATGGTCTATATTTCATGTACTTGTTTTTATTTGAAGTAATTTATTAGACATACTGGGGAAAATGAATAAGCAACTTGTAGTTTTTCCATAATAGGGAGTGGAAAGAAAACCATAAAGGCGGAAAAATGTGGTCCTAGTAATTGTTGAATTATAATTATGGATAGTGATTATTTCAAATTAACACAGCGAATTATGCAGCAAAATAGAGAGAAGATATTTATGTTTGAACCAATCAATATGTAAATCATTGAAGGTTACAATATATACGAGTACGAGGACATAAAGGAATTAACTCAATTAGACACAATACGGATATGTGCAACAAGTGCAAAAAATATTCCCAAAAGGAATCATCATCCTCGAAAATACTCAGAAGTACACAGTAATAACTTTACTTGTGACACGAAGCGAAGCCACTTTTATAGCTTCTCGTCCTTGCCATTCTTGTTCCTTGTTTTTAGCACAAGTACTCATCTATAGATATATTACAATCCCGTATATGTGTAACGGTTCCAGTACGAAAGGACGTATGAGTTTCCGTCGCGTCGTCATCCCCATAAAAACGAATACTTCTGAGTTCCTAACTCACATTCGTTTTGAAAATCTCAGAGCAAAATAAATGCCATCCATACAGCAGCTTCAATAGCCCGAGACCATGTCCGGGGACGCATATGGTATATTTTTTCCCTTAATCTCTTTAGCTGGAGTTGAAGTAGTTATAATTGGAGTCGTATTTCTTTTTCGGATACGTGCGGCTTTGCATGGGAACGGCACGGAGCGCAATCGAATCAAAACGAAACGAAGAAGAAAGTCGTCACAAAGTGCACGAATTCAAGTTGCCATATACGGTTTTGGTTGGGGCAATGTGCGGGCGGTGCGGTGTGGGCAGAGAGAGAGATTTTTATTTTATAAAAACAGCCATCAATTGAATTGCAATTGAATTGCACAGAGAACAGTTTGTCAAGAGTGCTTTCGTTTTGATTGAGTTTATAAAATTAATTTCATTTATTGTGTTCAGGTGTATTAGAGACCATTTTAATTTTGTAATTTATCATGATATTGACACTTTTATTGAAAAAATATTGATTTAACGAAAAAAAGTATTCTTTGTTGTTTCCATTGTTTTAGAGAGTAGCTGAATTGGAAATAGTATATTCAAGGCATGGATCAAATCAAGCCATTGGGTCATGGGGCTGCCATATAAACCCAACACATTGTGGTTCTTCTAAGAAACATTTCTTACAACAATTTCACAAAACCTTGAATTAATGTGTCTTTATCAAAGCAACAAAAAATCCGCATCCCCCAATAAAATTTTCTGAGTAAATATTTGCATTGGCCCATTTATTCCAACCAAACACCACACAAATATTGTTTTGTCCACACAACGGAACTTTTGTGAAGCCGGAAGGAAAAGAAGGGGGGGGGATTAAATACAAGTCATAGGTACGCCCGAAAAAAACTTTTAGCCCGAGTGGAGCGAAGGTAATCCAAATTTCGGCCGCGACCGAAATTAGCCTTGGCCTCGTTTAGTTAAATACACCGGTAGGTCAGAAATTGGCTTAACTTAAAAAAAAAATTTTGTTGATTAAAAATTCATGTCAAACTACAGTAAAAATTCAAACACAAAATAAAGTACAATACGTACAGCACGTAGGTACGTTATGAAATTTTCAGTCGCAATTTCTGACAAATCAACAAGTTTGCACTTGCGTCGTTCTTCTTCCGGATCTACGATGTTATAATCGGATTTTATTCTGGTGGCCTACATGACCCATATTACAATACAGTGACATCCATATACATACTTAGCCAAATCCGAAGATTTCGTTTAATCCAAATTATATTTGCAAGATTTCCCATACATTTCATAGATTTCGTAACGAGATTTCATCCAAAATCCCAATCAAATCTATACGAAAACGTGGTGAAGTGTGGTGAACTTCACCTATCGCCTAAGTGCAATATACAACTTTTGAAAATAAATATCAGGACTGCAATGGAGACCGTCTAGCCCATATTCGGGACGTTTATCGGTTAAGTCTATATTGTGTATATCGAGATTGTAGTGTGAAAGATTCGAGGTTTCATAATAAACCTATAGATATCTTTGTCAATTGTGAATCGAGTTTATTTCTGGCTACTGATTTGATTCACAAAAAAATACAGAAACATTTCTGTCGCGCCTGTGCTCTTTTTTCTTAAATTTAAACTTTGAATCTTAAATAACTGTACGATATTCCACGATAACGACAAATCAACAAGATGCCACCTAATTGAATTAACTAGAGCATTCTAATAACGTTTCTACAAGCTTTTGACCAATTTGATGTGCATAATTCATTAGTGCGATTATATTCGCAAAAGATTCCTCAACATGTAGAATGACAGGAATTTTCCATGAACGCCTTCAACACTGATTAATTCTCGTCCTTTCACAATCTCCGGAAAGGCTCTATTCTATGGCTTGTTACGATGTGCCTCCATCTATCTATGGAGAATGACGATAGAGTTCTGGTTCTCTCGCATAACTTTCCATCAGGAAAATGATTATCAATTCATATTCAAATGATCTGACTGGAAATTGGATGCGGTCGAAGACTCATTAAATTGTAACCGCACCAGATGGATGCGCGTTAAGGTGAGATTTTACAATATCCGTTCGGCGGACGGAGAATATTCCTTACAGAACGTTTAGGAAAAAAAGCCAATTACTGTGGTTATATTCAATGTAAAGAACTTTTACATAAAATTACACGTTGACTGGCATAGTGAATAATTATGGTGTAAATGTAAATTAAAGGTATTTTTATAACGAATATAATTGAAGGAAGCCAATTGCAGTCATTAGACGTTGCAATTGAATATCAGTTTATTATGGTGTTAATTCTGGTTGAAAGGAAATTGTAAATATATTTTAAGATTTTATTAAGGTTATTATTGTCATAAGTTCAATCAAGGTAAATACTCATTTCATTACAAATTTTTCGATACGAAATAGCGAGAACATATACAGTGGATTTCGTTTATAACGACATCGGTTATAACGACGCATCGGCTATAACGACGGAAATTTCAAGTCCCAAGACCTAAAGCTCGTGCGGTACAATTTTTGATGGTTATAGCGACCATCGCTATAACGACCGATCGGTTATAACGACTGAATTTTTCCAACTCGAGAAACAAAATGAACGGATATAACGAAGAACGCTCGCTCCACACAAGTAATTTTTTGTATGTGAAACGATTTCTTGCTTTTCCGGCATGCAAAGATTAAGTTCGAGTTGGAAATTAGATTCAGTGCGGAAGTTCACTCATACGTAAAAAAAAAGTTAAAAAATGATACGACATCGCAATCGCACTCAACCTGAATGTTTTTAAAACGTCGTAAGAAATAGTAAATTCATGTTGCGAAATTTTGTTTGCAATAAAACAATCAACACAGTAGAGGATTTGAGACAATTTTTCACAGGGGAGTGAAAAATTACACGCCAGAAAATCGTGCCTGTTTTCATCACTAAACAAAAGATGGAATCTGCCCCAAGCTTTATGTAGCAGATCCACATCAATTCGGTACCAACGAACGTCCAAGATAGGGGAGCAGTTATTATTCCATAATTATTAGCGCCTCAAAACTAGTTTTCTGCAATTTCTGCTTTGTGACAGGGACATATAGTGATACAAGATTCAACGACGTCCTAGTCGGTTTCCTGATTTACCAGCTGACTTTATTCTTTTAAGCCCTTGAAATTAAGCATTTATAAAAATTAACTACGCACGTTGAGAAAAATTAAGGAGTGAACCGAAGAATTTAAGTTGATCTGCTGTAAAAAGTGGACTGAAGTTGCCGAAAATGATTCCAAAAGTTGAATGATTAAAAAGTGCAAAATTCCTTGGCACTCTTAAAAAAAAACATTCTGAAACTTGGTTTTTTTAAATTTTTACAACATTTTAAGAGCCGTATGGAGACTACAAAAAAACAGGTCCAGCTTCAGGTTCTATCGACGAGAAAATTAAATCCTAATTGAGAATTTGTTGATTTGTTTAAAAAATTAACGATTGGTCTAAGAAAAGACCTCGCAATTGGGTTGGAAAAAAAGACTACAAAACCACAAGTTGGCAATTTGCTAACTTTTCCATTTATGCCTTTATTAGTATTTATAATGTTCTCCTGTATTTCTTATTTCCAAAAATTTTTTTAAAAAATTCAGAAGCAGCTATTCCGTTCAATTGTGTGTCACACAAGCACGTACACCCTTGTCGGCAAACGTATACATTTAAAAAGCGGACCACCGTAAGTTTGTGGTCTAAAACGGGTTTTGACTTTACATTGCTATGATTGTTTATTACGACGACTGGACGCTATAAACAATATGATCATATATAACGACGGTGGTGGTTATAAACGATATGAGCGGATATAACGACGATCGGCTATAACGACATAAAATAGACGGTCCCTTCGATGTCGTTATAAGCGATATCTACTGTATAACTCAAATTTTTTAATTATTTAGGTTTGACATGGTTCAGAGGCGTACGCAAAAAAATATTTCGAGAGAAATCTTTTAGAAGGATTGCCAAGTATTGCCTATGTATACCAAGTGTAACGCACTGTTTGGCTCAAATATATAGTGCTTGCAACAATATATACACTCGGAAACTCTATATGCAATGTAACGTTGACTCGAAGCCTACACTCAGAAAAAAACCCTTATAAAATCAAAAATAAAAGCTATGATTCAAAAATTTTCAAATACGATTTGGCTCCATATACGTTTACGTTTAATTAAAAAAGTTTTCATTTTGAATCAATAGTGGAATAGTGATTCTTGCACTTTTAAAATTCCTGTATGTCAAATCAAAATGGAATATCACTTTATTTTCAAAGTGATTTCACTTTAAATTTAAAATGTTTTGATTGTAAAATTAAAGAAGTGAAAAAAAAACATTTTTTTCCTTTTTTTCAATTTTTTAAAATTTATTTTATACTTATCTTTTTTTTTACCATATTTTAAAAACTTTATTTTTTAACTTTGCTTCTACTAAGAATCGAATCGGGTACCTATCGTTTCGTAGTCCTACTTCCTGCACCTAAGCGATCTGAGATTACTAGCACTGAACAAAATAGCGGCGGGCTTATGTAAATGTGACGGACACAGCCTTCAAAATGAAACAACTTTAAAACAAAATTGAGTATATTCAAATCGATGTTTCAGTTAATTTTGGACAGATCATTAAAATGAATCCTTTAAAATTTATTATAAAACTATTTATTTTTAAAATGATTTATTGATATATTCCAATTTTGTTTTTATTATGTTTCACTTCAAATGTAAGTGATGATTTTTTTCTGAGTGTATAAACGGCTGAGTGAGCGCACCATGTCCCGCAAGGGATTACGGCACTGAGAAGAATACCTAGGATAAGAATGAAAGAAAAATAAATAAAGCGTTTAATATTCCGTAACTTATATAACATCAAATTGAATTTTGAAAAATGTGCGGGACACTATTAATAATTTTTGTCGAAAATAAATACTCAGAACGAATTTCCTTTTTCCTTCCAAAAATTCTGAAGTCTTGTACAATAATACGTACACATAAGCTTCGAGCTTTCGGATACGTAACTCCTGAGCCGTCTTCATCCTTTGTCACAGAGCGAAAATCAAAGCCAGGGGTATTTTCATTGAAGCGGTCATATTAAAATTAAAAGTAAAATGACAAGCGCTTTGATTATCTATAGTAATGATGTGCATGCTGGTTCTATACATGGTTAGGAAATACTGATAGAATCTAAGGCCGTGCACATACGGCGAAACCGAATCCAATTAGAACTGACATATGATTGATGTTTGTTTGAACATTTTATCAATACATAATTTTATAACGGTACTTTGAAAATATAAATCTGCTAAGCTGACAAAAGTTGCTTTATTCGTGTTTAGTCTTTCCAACGGAAGAGGCGTACGCAGAAAAATATTTCGGGAGGGGTTTTAGGAAAGAGGTTAACGTTGGCCAGGAAGACTAATGCGAATACATAAACCACAGTTGTAAAGCGCGACTAAATTACTGAAATTACCAATGCACAATAAGAATTTTATTTAAGAGCTATAAGGATAATCAAATCGTTAAATATTTACGAAATAACTGCGGAAACATTTTTAAACAGAAATGCAATACAAACGTACCAGGGAGCATTTTTCGTTAACCAACTTTTGAGAGATAAGCTTTCTAAGCTAAACAAATTTTTTGTAGTGACCTTCGGAAAAGAAACACTGTCCCCTTCACGCTGAGATCCGTGCTCATTTGTCTTCTGCTCTAATTACCTTTTTTTAGAAATGGTTTTTTTTTTCGTCCAAACATCATGATGCACCTATTTACTTTTCCTAAAAATATAAATAAATAAAAAAAAGTCGAGAGAGGGTGCAATCCCCTAAAACTCATACGAGAGATAGCCACGGTTCGATAGCAATATGTCACTTAACTGATTGGATTAAAACTCAGCTTACACCCCAGAACGACTAGGTTGCAAATACTTAAAATTGCATATTAATTATATATGTGTGTGATTTAGGCGGTGCCTCCAGAAGCTCCCGCACGGGCTCCAAATTTTTGTTGGTCGGTTCTGAACACTTTACTACCCTGACTTCAGTAAAATTACGCAAAGATTGACTCATCGGTCTGCTGAAAAGTTTCGATTTGCGCGGATTTTCTAACAAAGTCAACTATACAATTCCGACGGCCATTGATCTGAAGTATAGTGAAACTGTGAGGAGACGAAAGTATGTCAAAAATAAAAAATATACCGCTAAAAAGGCAATTATTTATTAAAAAATTAAAAATTTTTAATAACTTTGCAGATTTATTAATTCAAAGTACCGTTAGGAAGTTATTGTTTGAATTTTCAATTAAAAATCAATTTTGAAATTCCTCAAAAGTTTAAAAATCCTTAGGAGCTACGCTGATATTTGATATTGGAGTAAAGATAATAATTTATGTAGAATTTTATTAGCTTCAGACGATTGAGTCTAATTTTAGTTAAGGTCCAATATGGGAGTTGAACATTTTAAGCCGTTATTTTTTGATGTATATGTCATGATTCCTGCTAAACTACCCACATTTGAACATTCGTAAAGTTAGTGCGCAATTCATAGTCCTTACTTATACTTACGGGAACCCGGGAATTCTGGGTTGGGTACTATACCTCGACTAGTTGAATCTGGTTTTTCAAAATCTAAACTAACTACTTCCTGACTCAAAACATATCGATTATATTCTATCCAGAGTGGACGAAAACGGATTGATTTCGCCGTACGTTTTCAGAAATCACCGAAAAGTGTTCACAGTGCACTGTTTGTAATTTCATATGACAACCGACAATAATATTTTGCCTATAAATCGTTCTAAGCTTAAAAATGTGCTGGTGCAGTCATCGATAGTAATTTGCAACATATTTCGTCACTTCAAACTGACCGTCCATTCTCTTATCATGGAGAAATTAAGAGCATTGGCAAACATACGAAACTGAACACGGGTGTCAGTTAAAATATTGGAGTGAGCCGAAATGTGCTGAATAGGGGAATTTAGGTTTCAGACCTGGGTGCTTATACGTTTTTATTTAAAAAAAAAATCAAGGTTTCATAGAAAACAGGAATTTTAGCGTATTTTCAGTGTGTCAATTTGTATAGGAATTGAAATGTTTTCGGGCTGTTTTCATACGAAAACATGAAAATAGCCCCAAATTACATGATTTCCCTCACTGTGAACATATTATCGCTTTGATAAAATTTCGATTTTAAGAATCTCGACATTTATTTAACATATTACATTTTCAAAGACGGCTGCCGACTTTTGGAAAAATTATTTGAAATCTATTTGAGATGGATTGTTCCATGGGTGTACACGGCATCTGATGACGTGCGTAGGCCTATTCGCTACAACATAACTGGTTTTCGGTTTTCTTCAATGCGACAAGTGGTACAGCGACACATAAGTTTTTTTTTTCAACACGGTTTTTTTATCCATGGCCAGGTTTTTTGAGTATAAATCGGTTATTTAACCCTTTATATCCTAATTTATGAATTCAGGCGAAAAAAAAAAATTGGTTTGTAATTTTGTCCTTAAAAATACTTTAGATTGATGATTGTGGTGATTTTTTGCACCTCCCTATATCCTTTTTGTGTACAGGACTTCGTTGTCTAAAAACAACAGTGGGACGTAATGGGTGTTGTCTGTGGTTCGCATAGAGTACTACAGTTAGATATTATATGTAAGAAAGTATGTAAAAATGAACAAAATTTAATTCTTTTAATTAATAAGAATATTAGTGTAATTGCAATATTATTGAAGTCGCGTTAAAGGTCCTTTTCGTCCTTACAGGATAACCCTATACCAATTTGTATACACCGTAATTATACTAAAAGATCTAAAAAATGATTAGGCGAAATTAAATATTTGGGCTAACTCAGACGAGAGATGATGCCTCAATTAGTTGTGATACTGTATAATCCTTAGTAGAGGTGAACTTGAGGTCAAATCGTCTATTTCCAAGTAGTCAGCTTTCTTTTCTTGTAAGTTTCCGACAGATTTGAAAATGAATACATTTCTAG